>JBCEWB010811440.1:0-16296 GCA_039654565.1 Peronia peronii
TGAAAGCAGAAGTGAGCTATAATTGCTATGAATGAAAGCCAAAGTGGCCTAAATATCTATTAGTTTATATATCAGATTGCTTTCTTTTGCTCTCACTGTATGTTACCATTAGATCACTTATATATCGTTCCTGTAAGTTTCTAAATGCGTAGGTCCAGAAAATTGGGTCATCACGTTTTTGGCTTTATTAAACTACAAAGGGTTTCCCCCACCTCCTCTATAAATATCAAATCCATAGAACCAATGACTGATACACTTTTTGTCACGTGATCTAAACATGCGATTCATGATTTCACTTCAATTTATTAATTTTTTTGTCTCTCCTGCAAAATTCACCTCTGCGGACTTACGCGTTTCGAGACTTACAGGGACGATATATTTCTTTGTAGTCACTGCTGCCCCATCAATGTCAGCCGGTCTGATCTAATAACAATGATCTAAGTCCATGTGGTTAGAGGGATGATAACTTGCATTTTACACAAAGATTCTATAGCAAGAATGTAAATACACCCCCATGTGAAGTGGTTTGGTCCAAGCTAGGTTATGAACACATTTGTAAAATACAACGTCATGGAAATGGTCTGTGTCATGAAGGTGATAAAACTGACACCCATAATATGAAAATGACGTCTTTATGAGTACAAGCCTTTCTCCTACCACTGGCTATTGCAAATATCATATGTGATGAAAGGTGGAATTAGGGAGGGATTAAAGGGAGACATTGGTCAGTAAGGTGGTCTGATGTGAGCCTGCAGTGTGTCACTCCGCAACTGATAGGGCTTTACTAGTCGGCCGTGAGACACGCAGCCTCATAGTAGAGAGATGCGCGGAAACATGACATCATATGTTAATGGCGTAGAAAGCTGCCAAAAGAAACGCAGAACCGCAAACCTCTTATTTTGCAAAATAAACATATTAACGGTGATATTTTCGCAAAATAACACTGCTAACATATTTTCGGCTATTAGAAATTTATTATTTTACAACAAATAGCATAGGTCGTCCAGGACGTTGCACTACCCCTTTAATGAGAAGAAGTAAATTGATATCTGTCTGCCCAAGAATAGAAGTGACTGAAAGGATTGGCTCAGTAAGGTACAGGTGTTATTTGGTGTTGAAGAACTTTATTTCATGGACCTCTTTCTGTCTTAGAAAAACCAACATACTTATTTGCTTTCTCAAGGGAAATGAGGTCTAATAATCCTGTCTGACATAATTTTTAACAAAGAGTTTTTAGGCATTGCACTAAAGTTAGGCTGTCAGTAATACAATGACATCAAGACAAAATTAATGCATCAATGTTTTACAATTTATAATTTGCTCAGAAATTTTGATAATTTAACAGTTTCAGTCCAAGGTTATTGAATGATACTTTACTTCTATTAAGAAATCATAGTACTATAACATAAAGCTTTATTACACATAGTTTATCCTCAATGCTAAATCGAGGGAAATCACAAAAAACAACACTTCTGAAGCAGTTCACTAACATTTACTGAAATATTCTTGACAGACAGATAGATAGATAGACATAAGTTATGTCATACATCAAAACTGTTAATGGCCAATCCACACAAAACACTAGTGCATGTTTTCTGTAAAAGTCATTTTTGAAATTAATGTCAACTTCTCCAAATAGCTTCAGCACAGACTGTACATTGGTGGAGGAGTAAGAAATGGTGAGTCGAAGACATGGCCTGATTTATTTCCAACCTGGACAAAAAGTAGCCGCACCAACAATGAAATCAGTGATTCACTTCAAGTTACAATAATAATCATCCATCATAGTTAGCACACTAAAAAACTCCCTTCACCAGGAGTTCTGGTATAACTTTCATATTTCACATACAACAGGAATAAGATGTATATGCATCATCTATACAATATACACCTGTCTGTCCCACATTGCTGTTAAGCTGAAGACAATGTCATCAAATTTGGAACCTGAAAACTTCAGGGAAAAAAAATGAAACAAACACAGTGGTTTATATCTACAAAACCAGTTTTAGAATGATGATATCAAATCTGCCCTAAGGCACAAGGATAGAAGTAAATCAGGTCCTGCCATCTGTACATGAATACTGCATGAAGTGGTCAAGATGACACTATATTCGTCCCTATATATCATGGAATTTTGCCCAGATCTCTCTCTATGTACAAAACTGTACAGGATGGCAAGCAGGAGAAGAACAAGGAATATTTTTAACACGTCACTCTCCCAGTACATTCTGCTTATGAACAAACAAATCTATGGAAATGGCACTCACACTAAAATAGAGCATAAAACATCTACGAAGTTATGATCTGGTGTCAGTAACCAGACTCACAGTAAGTGGCCACAATTTCTTATTTTTATTATCTGCCTCTTTCTGTCTGAATGGTATGGTGATTAATTTACATGTGTAAGAGTTCCAAAACAAAATTCATGATATAGACTTCCCTGACAATCGCCAAATGCACAATGAATACAATTATAGTGACAAAATCAGTCTGACAATACAAATTTGCCTAAATCCTTGATGATATGATCCTGAGTCTTATGAGATTCTCATTACCGATCTAGGGAAATAGAAAAGAGAGAGTTCCAAACTGGCTTGTACAGAAAGGAACAGTTCAGTTTGAAATCTGCTGGACAGATAGATAACTGACACCAGATCAATTTGCATTATGTAAATGTTTTGTGACTCTACTGTCACTCTACCTTACAATGGCATTTCATACAAGTTGATGCTTAAGACTGAGTCCAGCTATGTGCTTGAGCATATGGAATATTTACCCATACCCGTCCATTTAAAATATTCATATTCAGGAGACTATATTAAATTTTATAATAAATACCTATGTGTTGTGTATAAAATATTTGGGAAAAAAAAAAAAATAAAGAACAACAGTGACTGTACAAAGGCAGGTCTTCCAGCTTACAAGTAGTGGACTAATTGGGGTCTGTTTGTCCTGTTAGTTCGACAAAGCTAGGACACAAGCTAAAAAAAAACAGACCACAATGGGAGATTGCAAACTATCTGACTGATAGTCCCCACATTGCATCCACACCTATAGGCAAGAAGATCTGTCTGTGTTGAAATGTATTTGAGTAAAGGGAACAGTGGATGAGACATACACCTGAATAATCTCAACAGTAGAAAAACAATGTGGCCAGGGTCCAATGGGGCTGTCAGATATGCAGTGCAACAAATCAATATGATTTCTTCATTACTTGATTCTTCAGCCTGCAGGTCAGTGAACACAGTTCTAATTACTACTTAACTGATTTCCCACTGCAATGAAAAGTATTTAAGCTTTTCTATGTACTGAATAAAGTTAAAAATCTCCACTGCCTTCAGTTCCATTAAAAAAAAAATATAAAGTGATGAACTACATTCATTTCTACAGTTCAATAGTTCACATTCATTTGTTGGATTTTGTTGGATTTCAAAAGAAAAATTACTGAACATTTTGTTGCGGATTTACATATGAACTGACAATACGCAGTGTTTCTATTAAACAGATTTTATCCTAACTACTCAGTGAAAGCAAAAGTGCTATTATGATAAACAATGTACAAAGAGAAGCTAGGAATGAAATACACAGGGATTCGTTGCACAACACGACAGCCGTCACATAGTCATAGAGTCAGTGTCATTTATTTGCTTGTATAATACAAATGCAGCCTTCCATATGTCGTGGTTTATGATCTTGAGATCTTCCAAAGTGTGTGCAAATAACCCATCATGTCAATCTGAAATCTTCATACGACAATATGGACAACATATTGTGATCCTTGATGAACTGGTGGTGTATTATATTCTTAGGACAACTTTGCCAGATTAAATCAAGTAGAACTTGGTTATAGCAAGCTCATCAAATTAATAAATATGAAAGGACATACTTCTGTGACAATTATCAATTTACAAACCCATCATACCAACAAGAAAAAAAAAAAATGAGGGATTTCTCTTGATAACAAATTGCTGCTGTTTTCACCTGACAGTGTGATTCAGGTTTCATTGTTTTATACAAGTCATCACAATGATTCAAGTGTATTATATGACAGGATTCATCTGCAACACCACAGTTAAAGTTCAATAATAACTAATTTTCATTTCAATGTGCCAGCTTCTTCTGATTATGATTAAAGTTATTGATTTTTCATATAGATGTTTTGACGAACATGTAAAACCAAGTTCTACTGCTTAGTATCTGTAGTATGTCCTGTCTCACAAGACACTGCACAAATGCTTGGATTGCCTATGTGGTTATGATTAATAGTCTAGATCAGCAGCTGTGCCCAATCCTGAACGTCATGAGAGAGATTATGATGATGATGATTCTGGTCTCCACATCTTGGATGTTTGCTTACACCAACAGATATATCAGTGTACTGAGATAGCCTTGCTGGTTCAATGATTATGTTACCTCTACACTGATATCACAGTCTGTCCAGGTCTATAATTTCACTTTTATGTTTGATATCACTAACATTTTGCAAATAAATGTTTTATGTTCATCCCAATGATATGTCCCCTGTATTAATTTTTAAAAAAACAAAAACAAACAAAGAACTCATGTTGGTAAATCCAAAGACATAAGGGGAAAATAAAGCAAAAAAAAAAAAAGATTTGAAACATTTTTTTAAAAATTTTGCTTCCACTGACGAAACAGAAAAGCCCTTCACACTAGAACCTTTTGAATTGATAACTAGTCTTACAAGTTTGTTTGTTAAACTAGATTTTTGTTTCTTGGGATTGTCATCACATTGACAAATGACACCTAGGTAATATCATGTCTGAAATATCTTGTCATGGAATACACATTTTTCTATCTACTATGTGCCTGACACAGCAGGTCACCACAAAATTCTCTAGTGAGTTCTGATAGCTATACTCACATTATCATAACCTTGAACTGCCATATTATACTATGATACTGCTGGTGATACAAAGGTGTGGTTCTTCAAAGTTCACTCTATTTGGGATAAGACTATTATAACAAGACCTCTAGTCAATAATGTTGCATATCAATGATCTAACTATGTTTTTCAATAGAAAAACATGGATTCTAATGTACATGGCCTTTAGTTTTGAGAAAACATATAGGCTAGGATGGTTTCTGATGTATCATTCCTGTGCTGCCCATTGCTATTTCATGTTGCATTCATCTAGTAAACAAATAAGATATATCTGTCCTTTGGGAAAGCACAAAAATTCAAAGATTTTGTCAGAAATTTTGTCAGACAAAAAAAGAAACCACAGCTGGATCATTTGCTATGTAAAATGACTGACAAAGTCCTGAATCAGCACAAATCGGCTACCAATCTTGTATATCAGTTGTCAAGATCAAAAACAGTCAAACAATTCAAGGATGTGGAGATCATTATTGCAAAGTTTTAGAGAAATGCTGAGATGATTGGATTAGGTACATGTGCGTGCGTGCAGATGCAAATCCTTCAGGTGTTAGGAAGGCTGAGCACACGAACTGGCTGGCAAGTGTGGTGGTGGAGGTGGTGGTATTGATGGTGTACGGGGTAGTGGGGGCTAGGAGGGGGATGGAGGGCTGATTAAAACGTTTGTTCATCGTCACACTGGTCGGTCCAATGCCCAAACACTGTGAAAAAGGTAAAACAAACAAAAAATATAACAAAATAAAAACAGCCAGCTCAATCAAATGCAAACAAATGCAATCTTACATTCTCAAAGAGAGGATGATCACAAGAAAAGAAATAATTAATAGTAATATATTGGCTTGTAGAATGACTATGTCTGATGTGCAGTTTTTCCACTCATTACATTTTAGTTAAATATAATAATCATGACACAACTTTCACGCAAAACTATTTCATTTTCTTATGCTTATGATATATATACATAGATATATTTGAGAAAATGAAACAAAAAGCAAACATTTAGCTGGTTAAATTATGTCTGTCATATGGAATTGGGGGGGGGGGTCTGAAATATGGATTTTGTTCAAAAAATGTGATTTTGCATTTTTGTTTTCTTTTAAAAGTCTTGCCTTTTCTGCGCATAAAAATGGTATCAAAAAGTCAATAAGTCCATTCTAACATGTTTGACCAATGGTCATTCAACAACAGGCCTTGCCTACTGTCAACCAAGATTCTGCTCCACCTGGCTGCTACATGCAGATCATCACTATTTGATTATAAATAGGCAAAGAGTGCCGCACTTGATTATGACCTCTTCTAGCAATATCATGAAAACCATTGCCAGGAATGGACATTGGATGACCACTATGAGGCAAAAAAAAAACTGCTGATCACGCATAAGTGTTCTAAAATGAATTTCCACGTTCTATAAATAGTGCTATAAATTTTGCTATCTTTCTGTTACTTCAGAGCTCAGTTGTGGACTATATGTCATAGTAAAGGTCATTCTTGGTTTGGACAAAAAGAGATATGGGGGGCACATAAAGGCCCTCAGGAACCCGGAAGTGACTCTTTGGGAGTCCTTATAATGATGGGGGATAGGGAGCAAAATTCGAGAAAAAATACGCCCAGAAGGACAAGAAACAGCAACAAGAGACACAGAAGTCACGTAGAGAGGGCTAGCATGTAAAAAAGGGCTGTTCCAAAGCTGAAAGCCAAACAAAAAATTTTTCACGTCATTTTTTCACTGAAAAAGACTTCAAACACGTTTTTCTCAAAACCTGGTTTTTTGACACTCTTTTGCTATCTACTTTTTTATTTTGAAACCGATTCTAACCAAATTTAGTATACTTCATTTTCGCAACAAGACCAAAAAACGTACATATGCACATTCCATTCGGTTGGTAAGTTTTAGAGAAAAATGGGTTTTTAGTTTTAAAAAAACGGCGAAATTTGAATTTTTGTTATATGGCATTTTAAAAAATTTCTAGAAAATCTTCTATTGCATGGAAAGGGCTGAAAATCTGCAACTTTTTGGATATTCTGTCAAACAATATGTTCACCAAGTTTTATTAAGTTATGGTGGAAGAAATAGATTTTAAAGCCAGTCAATTTAGGGATGCCAAAATCCAAGATGGCGGCGTTGCCATGGCACCGCATGAAAAAGTTAATTTTTTTTCACTGTTTCTCTCTTATTTCAACATGGTGAATTCGATGGAAAAGGTTAAAACAGACTATCTTTATTAATTTTTTTTTTAAAAATCACCTCCAGGACGCGCCCCCCACCACCCTTAATGAGTATGCACTGCAATAAATTTGTAAGATCTGTATATAAACAAGACAAATATTAGTTTAAATATTTGAATATGTTTAATATCTCTCTTTTCTTTCTGTCCATTCAATGCAACAATACAAATGTATCAATGGAGGACAAGGTTTCAGTTACTGCTGTTATTATTTACAAAGAAAAAAATCTAGCAGCAGCAAGCACACATTCACAGAGGATCATGCACACTAGACTGTTAAAGAATGAGAGAGCAGAGAAAGACAAGGAGATCTGGAGCAGAACCAGTCAGGTCAAACTAGGCCCTAAAAACTGAGTGGCAGCTACACACAACTCTATCGCTGGCTAACTTGAAACCTGTGCACAGGAAACCTATTCTTTTCAGACTGTTAATCCAGGATGACATCCCTCTCCTCCCCAAATCACCAAACCACCATCACTACCCATATGAAAACATAAAATTTGCATTTCATAAATGATCTTCAAAGAAATGACTGTTGAAATGTTATTTTCTTATGTCCTACTTGCTAAGTTGTTATATATTTGCTATAAATAAAGTCACTCTATCACAAGCTGATAATGCAACTTTGCTTAAATTCAGCTGATGCACTGTGGTCTACATTCTTAAGCACAGTACCTACCAACTTTCACATATTTGCAAAGCCCTATTAATTTCTCCTAAAGGCATGGCTGCGATCTAGATATTCTTGGTATAGGCACAATGAATGAAAATTCAACTCAATAATTTGAAGTCAAAACTGATATGACATACACACAACAAATTTTGAGACCCTCTTGATGCTGAGCTCATATGACAAATGTCACATTGATTTAATTATTTAATAAATTCAATCCTTGAACAAACTGTTATAATATCTAGTAAAGCTGTCAGTTGCCCTGGTGAGAGAAATGGCCCATAGAGTAGTTTTGATGAAACTATTGTGATAAATATGAGTAAGTTGGTATTCTGGGAGTTTAGTATAACCTTAGTTTGACACTGATGTGATGAAAAAGTTGACATTTAGAGCAAGATCAGAGAAATATGCTGATGATGAAGAGACAGAGAGAAAGTGAGTGGATGAATGATGACAGGAATGTTGACATCAGTAGAACCCACCTTCACAGATGTCACAGTAAGGCCTTGTGTTCTTAGGGTCTCCATGATACCTTGTGGGCTCAGGGCTGTCAGACATAGCTTGCTTAGGACAGTCCTCCGTGTCATGGAGGTCAAACTCATCACAAATATCACAGAACAGGCGGGGTGGTGGACGGCTGCGAGCAGGAGTTCTACAAACAGAATGAATCATGTGCAAAGATCACCCCTTGGTTGTTCAAGCAACTAGCGCTTTAAAAAAAATTAACTGGGAAAATCAAAAACTGTAGTTTTTCCATCTGGCTGATTTTCCATGTTTTAATGCAATGTTTTAATATAATCATCATCATCTCATCTCATTCACTGAGTGAGATCTTTACAGTATATAAGTTTTTGGTTTTTTTTCCATCTTCCCATAGTTGTGGACCTTCTCTAATATCATGGACCCAAGCTATGTGAATAAATCTATTTAAATCAGAAAAAAAAAAAGGAAAGAAAACAGAAAGATGAGAGGATGACACATGACTCTCTCCCACACCTTTTTTGAAAGTTTTCTATTCAACTCAACACACAATCTTTATTGATCCAGTATTAATTCTCAACCTAACTGTCTATCAAATCAAATATAAACACTACAATTATGAAATTACAACAACAGAAAATACTTTCTTAGAAATAATCTCCCAGAAGAAGAAAACCATGGCAAAGGAAATATCACTCACTCTGTCACTTCACTGAACTCCCCATTGGTGTGAATGCCAGAATCTTCCATCGCTGAAAGTCTGTGCTGCAGATCCTGATTCTTGTTCTGTAACTCTACAATGACTGAGTTGAGGAAATCCACCTGCCCCTTGGCTGAATCAGCCTCCTCCTTAAGCTGGGCATAGACTGCATCACCTAGAGAAGACGATCCCACAGAGAACAAAAGTAAAGACCACCAGTTTAACACCTGTGACTGCTATAAATTCTTTCATGAGACTGTGACAAAAGATGTCTTTCGATTATATGTCCTCATAAACATTTTTACTTACAGGTGATTAGAATTTACTTCATCTGCATCTTGAGCAATACGAGTTCACATTATAAACATATTTTCCTGCTGTGACTAACAGAAGGACATCAATAAAAAAAATATTCGTGATATGTACAAAATGAGGGACAAAAACTCATGACCTTTTCTCACAGTCTCACACCCACTTAATTTGTTAACTAAAGGCAGTGCAAAGCCTGTGCGGTAAGAGAAAGTATGTCCTATATTATCATAGGCTTTACATTGTAGGCATTGTGCGAGACTGTGTCCAATCACTGACTTCAATATCCATGTCTGAGCAGTCTGGATATGTGTGATATTAGCTTATCAGAGATCAATGCTTTCACTGTCAAGTATATTATTTATTATCATTAAAAAATTGTTCACGGCATCAACATCCACTTGTAGGAACACAGTGAGTAGCACATGACAATCAGAAAAAAACAATGTCTAATAAATAGATATTCACATGTTTTTGCATACAAAATACTTCTTTAGCACTTAAAAGCAAAACATTAATCTCACTGTTAGCCACAACTATTTCTATTGGCAGGCAAGAGTATTTTACCTAAGGTCCAAATAATGTCCTCAGCTTATTTACTACATTCCAAATTTTCACACATACTAGTGATATGCATCATCTAAATAAAAATACATAAACAAAGCATATATGACTTCTAAAGAAAGCTACCGGAGAGATTAGCTGTGGATGCCGCTGCTTTGCTTTGGGCCTCTGCTGCAGTTTGTGTGGCCTTTAACAATTCAGCCTCCAGTACTGCCACCCTGCTCTCAAAGCCTGATTTCTCTCTCTTCAAAGCTCCTTCTGATGCCCTCAGTGTCTTCACCTCAGACTCGAGTTCATCAGCCTGAAGAAAAAGGAGAAAGCTAATGAATTATCAATTACAAACTTCAGTTCATCCTCTAGATCAGTGGTTCCCAGTGTTTTTGCATTTGCAACCCCTTACCCAACAGTTTTGAAACCCCATGACTCCCTTACTACTAGCAGCTTGATTTACATTTTATTCTATAATGAAGAGGGAAAGAAGCATCTAATGAAAAATTTATTCAAGAACCCTATAAACAATTATTAGCAAACTAAATCACATTGTCCAACCTTAATGTGTAAAAATAGCATTACAAAAGTGTAACTGATGAGTTGAAATTAATTTGATCTCAAGCCACTTCTTGCAAGACTATGCTATCCCCTGACAAGACTTCATGACGCCCTTGGGGGTTGCAACCCAACGACTGGGAACCCCTGCTCTAGATGTAATGAAAGTCCAAAAATCTTAATTTTTTTTCCTGAATGACCTCTATATACTAGTAACAGTCTAATGTTTGCATGAAACTCAGTACTTTGCTCGATTGTCAAAATAAGTCAATTTCATATGAATAAGTATACAGAATATTCTCTAACAAATTTGTTTAAAACTTCACCATTCTGATAAATTTCTTTCTTTTGATTAACATAAATCATTCTGTACAAAATGCTATAGTCTGTGGTTTTCTCATCCATTTCCTTTCCTTCACCAGTTCAATTCATGAACAAAAGGAAAAAAAAAAAGAAAGAAAAATCTGACTCATGAAAACAAATGTAACATCCAAGAATACATGTGTTCTTTTTTTCTCATGAGGATAAAACTCTGAATCTCACCTTGTGGGACTGCTTCTCTACCTCCTTGATAAAACCCCTGCATCTGAAACAAGGAAAATGAAAACTATTTGGTACATTCTCATACATCCCTGAAACTATTTATGGAAATGTCACAATAAAAATTAATTTCTTATCCACACACAATTAATGATAGTAGACTGGTGAAGCTACAGATCAATAGTACGGTCTACAATTCTAAAATCAAACATAATTTGTCTAGAGATTCTTTTTACTGAAGAAAAAGACTTTACTCAACTCTTGCCCCATCTTCACACTGTATAAAATGCGGATTTTCTCCCCTTTCAAACAAGTATCTTCCTGCCTTTCTATACGCATATTCAGTCACTTTCTTCCCTTGGTTCTTTCTAACTAAATAAAATGCCTTTGTTTTCAACTGACAAAATAGGCACATTTTCTTTTAATTTAAAAAGAAAAAAAAAAAAAAAAACAGGGAAAAAAACAAGCAGAAGTATCTTGTCCTCTTCTTTCACTTCAAACATCCCACTTCATGCTCATACTCTATCACTGATATTCAAATAAGATTTAAATCAACAGAAATTAAATAAAATAAGATAGATAATCTCCTTTGACCGAGACACAAGAGTCTGACAACAGTTAAAGCAAGAAAATGAACATAATCTAACTGAAAAAATACAATGAAAGCCCCAATAAAACAAGCAGCCCACAATAAAGTAGAAAAAATATATCACTATCTCTAATAACTGCATTCTGTCGCACTATACACATAAATGCCGATTCTGGACTGTGGTAGTAAAATGTAAGATTAAGTCAAAATACATGGTGTGAATAGTAACATCAGTGACCCTAAATGCTAGTAGACGTTGGGAAAGAAAAATGTTTGAGCAAAAAATGACAAATCAATGACAGAAAGCATGTTAGGAAACTCAACATGATCACTGAGTCAATTTCCCGTGAAAGGCTAAATTTGCAGAGAAACACTAAAGAGTTTAACGGTTGCGAACTATTGTTTTTTTCTCATACCAACTCCACAACTACACAATTTCTTTGATTTTCATACTGTTTTATCAGATCCATCAAGTACTGTTTCTCATGTCTGTACCATTTGGACTGTAATGTCGAATTAAGTAGGTGTGCCTCTTTCAATAATGATTCCATAGAGGAGGTTTTAATTATAAAATCTTAAGGCTAGGAAAAAATGCATTCTTTACAGGCATCTTTTCTGAAATTTATCTGAATTGAGGCTACATCTCCTTATGTATTGCCTGAAAAAAAATGGTGCTCCAAAATCAATCAAGTAAGATTTTTATGAGGCCATCTCCTTATGTATGGCTTGATATCAACCTGTGCATAAGGAGATGGCCTCATACAAATCTTACTTGATTGATTTTGGAGCGCCATAAGGTTGTGCATAAGGAGATGAAGTCTAATGGTGCAACTGTACCTGTTGCTTGTAATATCATACTAATGCAGAAACAAGTTTAATAAACTATACAAATGCTAGGATAAAAAGATGGATGGATGGATCCATGAATCCATCAATGACTTAATGGATGAATGAATTAAAATGGACTGACAGAAAAGACATGTAGATGAGGGGTTAAGTGACTCCAGATACCATCTACTTGTTGTTTTGATGAGAATGACATGGCAAGCAAGCAACCATGAACCTGACTTCTGGCTAAACATGAACTAGCATAATGTACAACAATTTTTATAAAAATGATTTTATATTTTTGCAAAAAAAAAAAAAAAACCTGTCTCTCAAATTTCAGAGGATACCTTTCACCACAGCATTATGCCTTCATGACAACAGAATATAAATATAGGGTGTAAAATAAAGGAAAATCTATAAAAAAGGGGGGAAAAAAACTGGAGTATTATCTCCCCTAAACTCATGCATTACATTGCACTACCACAAAAACATTTGTAGTTGAGGAATGAATAGCCTTGATCCATAACAGAAAACTATAGCTGTATGAAATGGTTCTGAAACTAAACTTAACACTGATTAATTATTCTATGTAGAATTTCAAAAACGCTGGACATCATGCAGTCCTTCCAGGATAGAACTTCCATTACAAAAAATGAGTTTGTGCAGGATCCTATTATAATATAATTCCCCATGCATGATACAAAAAACCCAACATTCTTACAACAATTATGAAATATACTGGTATGCATAAATGAGGAAAATGCTTTGAACTTTAGAATGAGAACAATACTTTCTCATTTACTTATTATGGGTGTGGAAATGGCGATCCCTCACAGAGACATAATACTTCCCTGATCCTAAAACTGTTGGACAACCCTCTCCAGATAAGCAATAAGCAAAATGAAAGTGTTAGTACACGTGGGCATATTTAGTGAGTTCTCTGTCTGAACTCTTTTACTGAGTCTAGAAAATTCTTGAATATGTTTGTGAAGAAATATGGATATCATCCAGCTCCCCATTATTACTAAAGGATCTCTCTTTCATTCAGATACACATCTTCAACAGTGACCATGAACAATTATGTGTGAAATTGGTACTTTGGTGAGTCTCACTTTCATACTAAGCTCAACAACAAATCCAATCCAGATTGACATATACTATACACTCCACACTTAATATTTGCAGGGCAGAGGTCAACTATATTGCCATGCAACCTTTAGGACATTATACAGAGGATGACCATCACTGTTGCTGTATGACATTCTGTAGATCTATACCTTATATACAGTCTCATATTTTCTTTCAAGAATTCCTCTAATCATTCCCAGCTCTTTTGACATTCTCTACAGCTATTAAAGTAATCCATATCAAGTAAACCCCATACTCATGGGAAAAAATACAGATCTGTTTTGAAAACTGCTTTGACAAAAAAAAAAAAAAAAAAAGAAAGAAAAAGAAAGATGATGATAAAAAAGCGTGAACAATAAAAAAATGAATTTCACTAAACACCCTCTTATTAAAACAGCGAGAATATGAAACGTGCCCATGCAGAACTTGGAACAGGTAAATGCCATAGCTTCTAGTAAGTACTGACAATAAATACAAGGAAATGGTCTCTGACTGAGGTTTGGCTTACCCACAAAGAAAAATATTTGGTTAGTTGCTCCCTCAGTAGGGATGTGGACAAAAGGTGAAAAGATGGGTCAGAACAAGAGTTATATGTCTTTACTTTAATATACACAGACACATGTAACATCAAACTATCTGCCCTCTTTTAAACAAAATATTTTTGTGTAGTAACCAATGCTGCAAAAAAAAGCTCAACTTAATACACCAAAGAAATTTCTGTAGTCTAGAGTATCTTCTGGCTCCTTTGTGTACCTTATGCAATGAAAACACCAAAATCATATTTTAAAAAAGGCATAAAAAGAAAGGCTACTGCCTCCACAGAAAACCTAAAAGTGAAGTGACAGACTGTTCCAAATCAAAATATATCTCAAATTCATTGTGTCTTTACAAACAAATTATGTCACAAAGTCCATACCACACAACTGTATTTAACTGCGCACTGCAAATAAAATTCAAACAAAATGCTCTGGCATTCAATTAATCTATCCCATCAATCAAGACAGTTGCATGCCTGAAAAACTGGTATGGATTTGTTTTACAGAATTATGACAATCTGCATCATCACTTAAATTTGTGCACCTCTTGCCATCGAAATTCCCACTGAACAATTCTCTATGTCCAGATTCACAAATCTGATATGTTAATTTAATTTGAAAAGGATTTGTCTCCACATTAGCACAGTATCATAAATAAAATACTGAAACTGAAAAGGAAAAAAATCATTGAAAGATATACAGTATAAAACTGTTATCCAATAACTTCTAAATTTCATGCTTAGATCACTGAATCAAGAACTCTATTCTAAGTCACAAAAGCCACTTTCATTGAAAGATATTAATCCATACTTACTTATCATCTGTGGTCTCTTTCTCTTTTTGCAATTCTTCTTTCTCTTTCAACAACTGAAATAGAAACAAGAAAAGACATAAAGTTTGTGTCAAACTATTTGTCAAAAAAATACCTCACAGTGAAAAAAAGCTATATTTATCAGGTCACATAATAAAACAGTATCACTAGTACTAAACTGTCTGATACTGAGTTTCAATGCTGCCATGAACAGAATAACCATTCCCTATGCAAGGTCTTAAAATTTCTACCTCACTTTTTATGAGATACTCACTAGAAAAGTCATGAGATAGAGAATTTTTACTTCTAGTTTGACACCCAGAGTGATATTGATTCATGCCATAGCCTACTTTGTTGTTTCTAATTTCATGTACTCAGTCAAATCATATGAATGGGAAAAATGAACAAAAATTCAGCGCTCTTCAAAGTTAAAACCTGTAACGCTATAAATGAAATGACTTTCTGTCCCAGTTTCAGTATAAAGGTGGGACGTCATAGACTTGCCTACCCTCACATCAGCAGACAAGGGATAGCTAAATCAAAAAGAAAGATAAATCAAAGAAAAGAAGGAATATTTTCCAAATTTCTTGGGGAAACTGCATTCTTGACTAATTATCTATAGTTTTTACTTAGAACCAATATCTATGACATAAGAATATATCATTAATGAACATAATCGAAGTTCCATTCAATACAGATATCACGTAATTACATCTGCATTTCTTACGTTCTTTTCAGATTCATCATATGATGGGCAGTTATAGTTTCTGCAATGGATAGATCTAGAACATTTTCCACTGTGGACAAAAGTTTGAAGGGTGCAATGCACAAATTTCCATTCTTTTGTGCCGTTCTCTTCACATTTCAGTGTTGTCCCATTACCTGCCATCTTGCTAATCTGAATGACCGCCAAAGACAGGGGAAAATTCTAAAATCTGATAGTGATGACTATCATAAAAAGAAGTAGGTCTGATGGTCATGGCTTTGTGAGTGAGACACTGTCCACAGCGATTTTTGGCATGGACATGTGCATGGAATGATAAGCGGGTCAACTTTCACACCAAAGTTGTGTCGAGATTGTCAAGACATTCTTTTTTTATCCCGTCTTATGTAAAGGAAAAAAGATCATGAAGCAAATAAAGGGGCAACCCATGCCATCACTCCACACTAAAAGTGACGTAACCGCATGATAGCAAATCAAATCTCAGCACCCATTGAAGTGTGTGGCATCAGAACAAATTCCTACTTGTGTCATGAGTGTGAATGGTCACTTGATGGATCTAAATCCAGAAAGCCATAATTTGAGCTAACTGCGGTTGTCAACCAACACGCACACTATAAATGAAAACAGAGAACAGGGCGAGACTTTGGAGGACGCAGTGGCTCTGTGGTTCGGCGTCTGCTTCAGAGGGTGAAAACAACTCATGTCGGTGAGGTTGCGGGTTCTGCACGACTCGCGGGTCCTCT
>JBCEWB010811551.1:0-16296 GCA_039654565.1 Peronia peronii
GAGTAGGCTGCGTGCCGCTGTCCGGGCAAAATTTCCAAATTCCAAATTTCTACCCACAAAATTTCTCACCAGAAATTGGCCGCTTCTAAAAGCCGAGATAATCCTACTTTCTTTGGATTGAAAGGCTTAAGAAAAACAAACACAAAGGTCATACATTATGAAATCAAGTGTTCCTGACACAAAAGCTTTGGATTTCGCTAAGAACATTCCGCTATCAAGTAATCGATCAATAGAGAGTCCAAAAATAGTCGTCCATTAATTTACAATAAGCATGTATAGACTGCCCGGTTACTTCTGACTCACCCTGTATTAGGTTGATGCCAGTATGATGTTGGCAGTCTTTGATAATCGAGATTTCTGTTCAGCGATAATAACAGCCATGACAGTAGCGATGATAATCGGCGACAACGTGATGACCATCGACTTTTTCACCCCTCGCCATAAATCGGGTGGCTTGCAATTTGTCAATATAAACATGTCCGCTATGCAGACATAAACCATGGGGTCTATAAGTATTGGTTAAAGGTCAAGGGTCATATTGCTGTGATGTCAGCAATGCTTCCTGTGGCTGTGTCTGGTCAGCACTGTTGTAGTCAGAATGTCATTATGGGTTAATGAGAAAGATGATAATGAGGAGGAGGAAGGCTTTGAAAATTTGGCGTTTTATTATCTTTCTTCTCTATGTCTTTCTTTCAGTCTTTCTTTCCTTCTTTTCTTTCTTTTTTCTTTTCTTCTTTCTCTCTTTCTTTTCTTCTTTCTTTCCTTATTTTCTTTTCTTTCTTTCTGTCTTTATGTTTCCTTCTTTTCTTTCTTTTTTTACTTCTTTTTATCTGCTTTCTTTCTTTCTTACCACCTTTTTTTTTTCTTTGACCCTTTCTTTCTTTCTTTTTTCTTTTCAACACAACACCTCTGGAACGAAAACGTGACAAAAAGACAAACAAATGGACAAGCAGCGTTATCTCCAAGTGTAAACAAAACAAAACAAAACAAATAAAAAATCGATTACTCCCGTCACGTGACAACCCAATCACAATGTTAGACAAACAAATAAAGCCTATCCAGTCACTACCATGTAAGCTCTCGGGGATTCGAAAAGACACTATGGGGATGAGAGACAGGGGGTTTCCAAAGGGACAGGGGTTGTGGTGGGTGGCTTTTGGGGGGGGGGGGGGGAGGTAGAAGAGGGGTGGACGTTTTACTGTTATTTCTGACTATTTGGCCCCTGTTAAGCACAATTGAGGATGACACTTGGTGTCAGATTGGCCCCTGGTCTGGTCCCGGCCATGACAAGATAATGGAACTTTGTGGATGTTCCAGTCAATTCTCTTCTGGGGTGGGATCGGAGGAGGGGGAGGGGGAGGGGGGGAAACGGTGGTTGAGGGCGGGTGGAGAGCGGGGAGGGGTGGTTGGGAGAGCGGGAGGAAGCTGAATCTGATGTGACTGTATGAATCCGTAGTTTGGTAGGATATGACAGTAGACGGTGACTGTATAAGCTATAAGAAGGGTGGGATGGATTGGGGGGGGGGGGGGGGAGAGGAGGCGGAGGAGACAGAAAAATAAGAGAAAGAGAGAAGCAGGGAGAGAGAAAGAGAGAGGAAAAGAGAAAGAAACAGACAAAGAGAGACAGAGGGAAAAGGAGGGAAACAGACAGAAAGAGAGACAGGAAGAAAGAGAGAGACAGAGAGAGAAAGTGTGAGAGAAAGAAAGAGAGAGAGAGAGAGAAGTCGAAATGTTGCAGTTCTGAGTGATAAAACTAACGCTAGTTCGCAGGATGTGATGGTAACTCGTGAAAGTTACTGGTGGATTTTGTAGCCAGGGGTGGGTAGCGGGGAATGTGGCTGGTTTGGGGAGAGGATGTGAATGAAGGAACTTAGATCTGACGTGGATGTCTGAATTCAGCAAATAATACTCTGAATCTATGATTGGTTGACACAATGTGTGATGGTAGTTTCTGAGTGTTGTTGCCACTAATACGGGAGGGTGAACTGGAGAGGAGGAGGAGGAGGGGGGGGGCGAAGAGGTAAGCAGAGGTAAGAGAATCTTTTAACAAGGATGAGTGAGTAACTTTCTCATTCTATATCGTTTGTAAAATTGCTGGTATGGTTGGAAATATCGTTATTGAGATGCCAGGATGATTTCACAATCAATCAATCAATATTTCATTAGCTTTCCAGCTTCGTTAATATGGGCTATCTCAGCTTTTTTCGGTAACCATGTCAGGCCGCGGCAACGACTGTTAATATCCACGTGAGTTTGCAAAAACCATCACATCCACATGTCCCTGAGGAACAACAGTAAAAGTGTGGCCCAAAGTAAAATCTGGGCTCGTGGCCTTTATTGTTCTATCTTTCATGTTTTTTTTTTGGTAGTCCGCCTTCCCTTAGATATGCATCTGAGAAAAACTGAACTAAGAAGACTTCACATGGGCTGGGGCACCCAAGCGGTGATCCAGGGTATATAAATAGGTTCTCTGCTTCCACCTGCAGGCGGTGAAAGCCCGCCATCGGTGAGATGTCTCCCATGAAATGCTATCCTCGACTTTCCAGGGGTGACATCAGAATCTCTTCTCTCTCTTCTTGCTCCTGTCTTCTGTCCCACTCTCTTTCCTCTCTTCTTCTTGACGTGTAAACGTATCTTATCATGTTGGACACAATATAGTCGTGATCGTGTTGATGTGCCGTTAAACTCCAACACAAACATAGGCTGGGATAAGCAATTGTTAACATATATTTATTAAACCGTTGGTAAATTGCTTCTTGTTCCGTTGGTATAGTCTTGTCACACATTATTATACCTCTCTCGTCCATACTGTAGTAGTGATAGGAGGAGTAGGTAGGAGGGTTGGGCGAGGGGAGGGGGGGGGGGAAGATTGGTTGTTACTGTTAGGACAGTGGTTGAAAAGGTCAAAGGGCGCAGTGAGTGAAATTGGTTGTATATTAGGGGTACAAATATACGGGACGGTTCAATTACTGATAAGGTCAAACAGCTATATGAATACGGTTGGGGAGGGAGTGGGGGAGGAAGGAAACTGTGAGTGAGAGTGCGAAAGATATAGAGAGCAAAACAGAGGGAGAAAAACAGAGGCGAAGAACGGGGAAGAAAGAGAAAGGAAGAGACAGCGAGAGAGAAAGAAAGGGTAAGAACGAGAGAGGACGAGAGAGAGACAGAGCGAAAGAGAGAGAATAAAGGGTGGGAACGGGAGTGAGAGAGGACGAGAAAGAAAGAAAGAAAGGATGCAAACGCGGGAGAGACAGAAAGCGAGAGAGAGAAGAGAAAAAAAGTTCACGACAGTGAATGAATGCGACAGAAGGAGAGAACGGCGTAAGAGGCACATGGATAGACAGAGAGTAAAAGAGTGAGAGAGAGAGCAAAGACAGAAAGGAGAGTGAGGTAGTTTGTGAAGAGCCAGGCAGAGAAATGCTAGTGAGCGTTGCTGAAGCAACTGGCTAAATGCTTCTCTCCATTCGTTTCTTTTTCGCCCTCTTTACTCACGACAAACACACCCACACACATACACCCCACACCCACACATACACATCTATTTCTCATACTTCATTTAGAAGAGTATATTTTTCATCTGGACAATTTCCACTCTCAAAATTTAAGCAAACCTGCCAGAAAGAAAAATACAACAAGGTTTAGTTACACAACATAGAAAAGGAATTTGTTAATACGGTCTTTAACGATACAACAACAACAAAGTGCTTTATCAGACTTGACAATAAATAAACTGCAAAAAAGTGCATAAATTGCTTTATGAAACAACAACAGTGAAAAATAAGAAAAATATTTAAATAAAAAATTTTTTTAAATGCCAAATAAAGATACATTATAAAAAAAAAATAATTAAATTTCAAGGATACCAGCTCCCTTTGCCACACGTATTTAATTTGATCTCCCTCCGGCAAAGCTCCCCCGAAGTAACGTCAAATTTGAGTAAAGCATTTCGTCGATCCCTGTGTTTTCCGTAAACAAGTGGGACAGGTTTATTTAGACACGTTAGCTCTGGAAGAAAGACACACTGAATTCAAAGATTACAGAGCGTGCAAAGTTTCAATCGCGTGCGTTTTTTTTTTGTTTTTTTTTCACTGGTGTGAGGGGTTTCTGTTATAGCCCTCCTGTAGGTCTCGGCCAATTTTTGTCTTGTCTTAAATGTTTCTTTGTCAGAACTCGCCGGAGGTCTACTTCTCTTAATTAAAAGCCTAGACGTTATTATTATTATTATTTTTTTTTTGTAAACGTTCAGACTTGTTGAGTAAGGCTGCGCGCTTTCCCGTGAAAACAATAATTACAACAACAACAACAATACAAAAAAGTCGTCTGTCATTAAGTAGGTCACGCTCGCCATATTATCTGTTATTAGAAAACCGATCACTTCATAATCTCGCACACAATCATGCAATCATGCCCGCAGGTTCTACATTTTCATCTTGAACATTAGGGGCAAAGTAATGTGGCCTAATTTGTGAAACTAGTTTGTGCCAATAGACATGAATACATCTACTGAGAACGGCCCCTTTTATCTCTTTTTTTTCTGATTTTAAATTAAATGGTGACCTTTCAGGTTCTTTTGCATCTTGGCCATTGTTGTTGTTGTTGTTGTTGTTGTTGTTGTTGTTGTTGTTGTTGTTGTTGTTGTTGTTGTTGTTGTTGTTGGACATAGTTTTGGCTCTGACTCTGCTGATTGCGAGATATTTGATAGGCTGTCATATAATAGACCTCAAGTTACATTTCATCCTGTCTCTCTCCTAAGACCTGGCAGGGCTGCTTTTTCTTTTCAGGTGTTTTGTTTATTTCCAATCGTAAGCTGGCACGAGCAGATATCTCACTGACTGACCCGGGGGTGGGTGGGGTGGGGGGTGGAGGGTGAGGACGATAAGTGAGAGAGAAGCCTCCGTTGACGAGCAACACCTCCTGCAAGTCTCCGATGACATTGCCCAGAAGCCTCCCCCCCCCCCTCTCCCCCGTCCCCATTCCCCTCCTCCACCTCCCTATCACTACCATCTCAAGTTCCCATCCCCAGACGGTTAAAGCCGTTCTGACTGCCTGGGATGTTGCTGCTGTTGTTATTCCAGCGCCACGCGCGCCATCCATCCAATCACTGCACAGTTTACGGCTCGGCTATTTTCACCTGGCAGCTAGTTGTGTAATGGCTGGATCGTTTGCTTTTACCTTCTTCGGCCGCCTCCGGTTCCAGAGTTTTCAGGCAGGAATGATGAGAGAGAAAGATGAGAAGGAAAATGAGACACGGATCGTTCTCGGACGACTGTTTACTTTTCAATCTCTCGTAATGGAGAGACCCGGACGAACGTGTTCGTGTCTGTGTTTTATTCCCCCTCCCTACTCCCTTCATCAACGCCAATTATTCCCCTCTCCCCAGTCCCCCTCCCTAATGCAATAGGTTTAAATACCGAACAAAATTATCGTAGGGAAAGGTGAGTTGAGAACAGAGGCGAGGGAGGAAAAATTTCCAGGGTTTTTCTCTCTCAAGCAGATGCCGTGTCTCAGCTTAATTAATGCGAGCCTTTGCTTCAGGTCTACATACAGCCGCGCCGCCTCATTACCACTCCACAATGCTCAGCTTACACCGTCTTGCTCAGCTCGGCCTCTCATCTTTTCAGCTTTCCATTACGCGTGCTTGTACTGAATGAGCTGCAGGATGAGTGCGATGGGATTTGAAATCCGAGTCGTCTAGTCTAAATAAAGTCGCTCATAACCACAAGAATATCAGTTGAGAATATGATCCCTTCCAGCCGTCCAGCTATCTGCAGATAATGAAAACCGCAACACGGGAATTTCAATCTATTCGCTTCTATGTGAAACGTATCAAACCCGCACAGCAGGAATTCAGACTTAGTCCTTACTATCTGTGGTGGTGAATCATAATCTATTTCCTACTATTTGTGATAATAAAGTCAAGCTATTTCTTGCGTTTTACAAGGGTGAACCATAACATGTTATCAGCTATTTCTTTTCGATCACAACGCAATAAATAAATAAATAAATAAAATGCATTTTTAATCTCATTCTAACAGATGGTAGCTATTCTGGTAAATTGTTGTATATCAAATATTCGAGATAACCTCCACCAGGAGGTTGAAAGACGTTTATAGAACGTAACATATCAAATATATTTGTAAAAAAGGATATTTCATTGAGCAAATGAATACCCAGTAGCACCACTGCTTTGGCTGTTGTCATCTGGGCAAAATGCAGTAGTCAGTATAAATATTGCTTCAAATGTACACATATTTTGTCAGATATGGTCAGAAAGGTAAAATGGCTGCACATGTATATGTGGATTTAACATCAATGCATTGGTGGTAATGTTGTCGTCAGTCAAAATATTACGTCAGATGTACGGAAGACACATCTTAAGTATTACCAGAGTTCATTACATGGATCATTTCCAAGGGAAGAACAATGCATAATACCTGCCGTTGTCGGAAATTGAAAGAAAACACAATAGTTCTATACAACAGGATATCAATGTCATTGTTTTGTCCGCCCAACGCTGTGATTAGTAACATCATTACGTCAAATGTACGGAAGACATTATCTGAAATATTATACGGGTCATTTCCAGCAGTACACACCATGTAATACGTGCCATGGTTGGTGACTGTAGGGCGAACGAAAAAAAAAAAACAAATGACTGAAAAAAAAAAAAACAGCAAAATTTCAACGTCGGTCTCTGAATGCCAGCTGTAATAAATCGTATAATCATTAAGTGAAACATACGGCATATAATTTCTCAAATAGGATTTGAAAAGAAATAAGCTGGGAACACCAGGATTTCAACCTCAGTTTCAACGCTGCATTACAGTAATCATTTAAAATATTTCGTCAAATATACGGAAGATTTTTTTATTTTTAAATATTACCAGCGTTCACTGTATAGGTCATTCCATGGATATAATGGCGCATAATGCCTGCCATGACTGGTGACTGCCGGAAATTATATGAAAACAAAACTGGCTGTTCATACCAGGATTTGAACGTCAGTGCTTGCCTGTACTAGTCATGTTCTATTCCGTAAAATCATTGCGTGAAACGTAGGAAGACATTACTCACATATTATTACCATCGTTCATTATCTGGGTCATTTCCAGTGGTCCAGCCTCCACAACACGTGTCATGGTTAGTCAATGCGGGGAAAATTGTATGAAAACAAAAACTGGCAGTGAAGCGGTGACATGTGTTGAACAGATGCTGGTTCAAATGCCGTGTGAGTGACTTGGGTCTCATCTGTCATGGAGCACATGCCGTCCTACCCATTGCTTATTCTGATGTAACTGCAACAGCAACGACTACAAGAGCGGAAGGACTACAAACATGCCATGACCAAGGCCTCCCACAACCTGCATCATACGTTGCTTTAAAATGTTGTATCTCCATTTTTGATAGATACTGAGTTGTGGATATGGTCTTATAGTCTTAACGCAGAAACAAAAAAAAAAAAATGCAACTTCTAGAATTCTGAGAAATCCTTGAAACTATTAAAATATCCTATCTTTAGTTTTAGCTTGAATTAAATTGTGAATATCGATCTCCAGATAAAGTCAATCATATCAAGAACTGTACCACAATATACCACAAACTGTTTACTTTAACAGATCTTGTCTCCACTCCCCATCCAAATGTGGTCGAAAATTCCATTTTATATATTAAACTATCAATTGCAAGAATTGCAACTCTGGAGCTCTGAAAGACTGTTCTGAAATTATTGTCAGTTATTTCATGTCAAGGGCATTCTTAAAGATCTACATGAAAACATCTCCTTCGTTTAAAATTTGTGTCAATGCTACGGTGAGTATAGGTCATGCACTGAAAAAGCCAAGTATCGCTGTCGGGCAAAATTTCCAAATTTCAAAATTTCTATCTAAAATATTAATTTATTTTCACTAAACTGGGTAACCACTTATGCCAGTATAATCCCACTTTCTTATGATTAAAAGGCTACATGCATAATAAAATAAAATACGGTCCGTAGGACTCAGGTTAGGAGACAGTCTTTTTTTCCAGTAGTCTGTATTCTGGAAAGAGCTAATGCGATGCAGATGAATATTATAGAGTCAATGGATTACGGTAATGCCCTAAATGACTCAACGCTGATATTAATTACTACTATTACAATTAAATGTGGATACCTTTATATAATATTTCAAGATGGACCTCCACTGGTGGACGTTAACTCTGTCCCTGACTATTTCACCTTTTCTCCTGCCCCCCCCCCCCCAAACTCGTCCCAAACCCCCTGACCAGGTTCAGCCCCTTTCGCTACAGTGACCACTATGACAAACTAACCAACCGTCAAACAGCTGCGCGCGCGGCTCATCGCCAATTAACTCTTACAGTCCGGCCGACCAGGAAGCAAGAATAAGAGAATAAGATGGCCAGCGTTTCGTAGCTCTCTCTTTCTCTTCCTTTTGTAATAGCCAGTTGCCCCGTTCTAATGGTCAGTTGGTCTAACCCCGATTGGCACGCTGGACCCCGTGTTTATATAAACCGCGCTTCGTATTTATCCAGACCTAATCCAATTACTTTGGGAATCCATCTTCGTCCTTTGGCCCACGTAATTGCGTTATTCGCCTTTCATTGCTCGGGTCGTCAAAGAAAACAAGAAAGAAGCCTGAAGCTGCAGGAGGAGGCAAAGACGAGGGTCAGAAAGGTTAGGGAGCCGAGATGTATAGATCTTGAGGGTAGGTCCCCCTAATTCTTTACGGATTAGTGCGTCCGAAGATTACGTGACAGTAAGATATGCCGGAGGCAGGATGAAGGGTTCACTCTATGGTATACATACGCTTAACCCTTTTCTCTGTGTTTGTGCGCGTCGTTTTCCCCCTTTCCATTTGTCCTTATTCTTTCTTCTTTTCGTTGTCCTGGAATTTCTATTTACGACTCCGAAGTTTCTCTGGGGCGTCAAAATGACATTCCTTTCCATAAGAACCATCAGCCATTTTTTTTTAACCTCGCTCGTTCTTCCACCTCAGGTGCAATGTGGGTATTGTCATTTCACTAGGCCTGACAAAGACGGGGGAACATGGGTCATTCGGTCTTGTACTCATTTTTCTTATTTGTTTATTCATTCATTCATTCGTTCATTCATTCATTCGTTCATTCATTCATTCATTCGTTCATTCATTCATTCGTTTGTTCGTTCATTCATTCACTCATTCATTTATTCATTTGCTCGTTCATTCGTTCTTGCATGTATTCATTCATGATGCAGTGTTATTTGAGGTCTTATATTTTTCCCTACCAGATGACATTTCTGCATTGTCGGTTTCAAAAAAAAAAAAAAGAAAGTAAAAAAAGAACGGAAGTGGAAGATGGGTGAGGGAGGAGGGGGGAGCAGGCTTATTAGTTAATTCGTGCATGCTTCAACTCTTTCCTTCATTCATCTTTTCCCTAATATATTATTCATTCATAGGTTCACCACTTCATTCATTCCTTCACATACTCATTTAAAAAAAAAAAAAAAATTAAATCACACTTCTCACCGTTTCATCAAATTCTTGCCGCATACTGTTCATTTTCATTCTCTTTTCAGTGTTTTTTTCATGTTGTTCTATTGAGTCTGGCTCCCGAAACTCCGTTTCATATAATATGCAATACATATAAACGTAATCACTGCCATGTGAACGCGTCATAATTCTTTCCCTTCAATCCGTTAGACCCGGACGAGGGCATAATATCCCCCCGAGTCAGGGAATCTGCTCACCATATGTCAGGATACAATAGAACGAACTGTGAGCACAAAACAGATTCAGTTCAGCATGCATGATCATAAAGACTTTTTACCGTAAAACAGCAGTTTTCTCTACGATCTCTCTTCCCATACCTAATGTCCAAGTTCTTTCAAGAGAAGTCAAATACTGTTTTTGAACAAAAGAGGAAAATGTATTAACACACTGGTTGCTGTTGAGTGTAAAATGAAGCATTGTGCAGACAGAAAAAAAAGGAAAATAATAATATAAAAAGAAAACAGAGAGATAAGCAGAGAAGTTAATGGCATTTTTTTTTATAAGTCTATTTTTTTTTGGACTACAGTTGACTTTTGATATCTCCATCTTTCGCATACTCCCTTGAAAACCTTCCCAGATAACGTTAATCTGCATGAGACAGACAGATGACGCATAAAAGACACATAAACATACATCAAGCCAACATAGCAACATACATTATGAACTCAATTTCACAAAATCCTCACTTAAAGTTGGACCCAAAGAACCGCAGAAAAAAAAAAGGGAAAAAAAAACGCAGGAAAAAAAAAGGAAAAAAAAAAAAAAAAAGTAAACAAATAAAAAGCCAGATACAAGTCTGCTTATCATCGTGCGATAGGAGCCCACTTCAAGATGGCGCTGCCTCTATAACTGCCAAGTCTCCGACATACATATCTCCTCTTTGCAGAAATCACTGACTTCTCGTCTGTCATGGCGTGTCAGCGAGCAGAATTGTTATTATGAGCTATCTCGCCCCTGAGAAGAGCTTGCTGTATTTTACATTCTAAAAATTTGTTTAAATTCTCTTAAGTACCACTGGTTGGAGGCTGAACAATTGAAGGGTTTATTTTTCAATTTTTCCATTTTATTTTTTTTTACTTTTTACTTTTTTTCCTTTTTAACCTTTCCGATTTATATCTTCTTCTTATTTTGCACACATATAACATTTCAGCACTTGAGGAGGAAAAAGAAAAAAAGTAAATATTTGACTTCTAAAACCTGAAAAAGAAATCTAGACGGATGAGAAAACCTGCCACCAATAGCTAAGACGGACAAAAGATAGCATAAGCAGGCCCTCTAATCATAGTCCAGTTTACAAGTAGTATAGGGCAACCTGCTGAAAGAAGCTGCCGCACCAGCATCAGATCGTCAACCAGTCCAGAAGCTGCTTCATGCAGATCCGATCTTGACTAACCAAACTGCTGTTTTTATCTCATGCGATGGAAGGACGGCACCACCATTTCTTCTTTTCTTTGTATACTTCCAGTTAATTCTCTTCGTACTGTTAACTATTACTGCTATTACCCATCACACTATCCGTGCTTATACTACTATTATTACTACTACTATGACTATCACTTCTAATAGTACAACAACAACAACTATTACTACTACTACGACGACGATGACAATGACTACTACTATACCACTACTACAACTACTACCACTACTACTATTATCAAGACTACCAGTGCAACTGCTGGTGCTACCACCGCTCACTACTACCTATAAAACTACATGTACTACTATTACATTATCAGCCAGTGGCAGATCTACTGTGAAACTAACGAAATGGCGCAAAAAGTCTGAGGTCCGCATTTCTAGAATATACAGATCTCAAGGAACCTGTGGTTTCGAGCCCTTTTCCTGTTCAATAGAAATTGGCTAATTTTTGATGCCTCAGACACCCAATTCCGCAACAAGTACCAGTCAAAAGATAGAAAGAAAGATCAAAATGTGGCATTTCCACGGACATTTTGTGGGCCAAACCACATTAAAACAAACAAACAAACAAACAAAAAAAAAGGAATGAAAAAAACAAAACAAAACAAAAGAAAAAAAAAAACTTGTCCACTGTCTCGATAAGTTATGCAAATATTGTTGATTCATGGGAAACAAAGGGAAACAACTACTCTAGGTTTTTTTTTGGGGGGGGGGGGGGGCCGAAAACCGGAAGTTTCCCACAGCCTTTCAGGAATTTTCACTTTTCTGGAAATGTACACAAATTGATGTACGTTACAATTCCGCCCGTTCGTGGCTGTACATTTGTGTACATTTCTTATCCCCCAGCCAACAAAGAGGCTTGTACAAAGGAGCAGAAAAGCAAAAACAAACAACAACCGCAGCAAAAGTTTGGCCCTTGAGACCAGACATGTAATGATGTTGCTGTCGGCTCGGGCCAGTTCAGGATTTCGGTTGGATGCACAAAAATAACAAAATGGCAGGTTTTGCCGGGATAGACGTTGGACCTTTGATTATCTAGTATGGATTTTGCAAACATGGCCGAACGAAAACACAAACGTTTTTTTGAACAGCGCGCAATTGTTAGACTAAACATTGATAACTGGGGGCTTTTTCTAAGAAATAAATAAAAAGAGCGGAAAAAAATGAGAGAGAAAGAGGGTCAGGGTCAGAAAGAGAAAGAGCAAAAGGAAAGAAAGAAAGCGAGAGGCAAAGAGAAAGAGAGACAAAAAAGCGAGCGATTTCTTTTACTAACCCTAAACTATGTCATGTATGAAGCAACAGGTAGAGTTCCAATTTTCCTTCTGTATGTTGACGGTGTCGGTGGCCTAATGGTTGGATCATCAAACTCGGAACCTAATGTTCCGGGTTCGAATCCTGACAGGTCCCTACATTTTGTCCTTGGAAAACAAAAAAAAAAATGACGTATTTCGAGATAAGTTTCATGACCGAGAGATTTTCCGCTCACATGCTGATTTGTGTACATGCTCTGCGCATGACAGGCAACTCTTGACCAATGATGAGCATTCAAAGACACTCACACTAAACAACCCATGTTTCCTTGGTCATGTGACCGATTTCGAAATATCTCATATACATCCATGAGATGATTCGACCCAGGTTTAAATGAGTATCCCACTTTTGACAATGAATGTTGTTAGATCTGATAAGGATTTTAGCATCTGTCAGACAACCGCCTTGTATACTTCCCAGGAAGCTGAGCTCGCAAATTTACATTTTTGTGCGTTTTTGCACAGCTGAGATAACCACCACGACAGGAGGTTGAAAAGCTTGTCAAAACCGTAACCGGAAGCTGAGAACGTTTATGAATGTCTTCTTTGGGTCTGTCGCGGTACTAATAGTGTTAAGGAAATTGACTCGATCGGGAATTAGCGCTGTGTAAATGCTTTGATTATCATTGTTATAAGTGTTATCATAGTGCTATTTGTCCAAAAAGTCACAGTGTATGAGAATATCGACTATGTTCGATGAGTATTTTATTGCAAATATGAGGAAAAAAAACAAACAAACAAAACAGTTTTGGGGATCAAATTGAAGAACTTTACCAAACATTGGGAAAAGAAAGATGCCTGATAAAAATCCAAGATGCCTGTCACTAGCATTACTAAGAAATAAACAACAACAACAACAATAAAACAAAACTAAACAAAACAAAAACCACCTTTTTGCTTCATTTACATTTCCTAGTAAATCAGTGAACAGATTTATGATGGAAAAAATTGTCTTTTCTAATTTTTTTTTTTAAATAGCATATGCCCTTAAGTCAAATGCAAAGGCCAGTGAGTCGTTGAATGGACTGACTCCCTGATAGTTCCAAGCTTAAAGAGATGATGGCCTACCTTTGGGTCAAGTACTGTTATACAATTTTACAACATTATGGGGGGGGGGGGGGAGGAGGGAGGGAGGAGGAATATACATGAATAAATGATGAATTTATCACTGGGGCTCTTATTCGAGAGGATTAGATGCCAGACTTTCTAATCTGATTTCAGCAGAAAGAAAGACGAATAGACCTACATTGATCATTTACAGTCATGATACATAGAATACAAAGAACACTCATTTCCAAAACGTTCCCTAGAAAACGCTCGCAATTTGTGACCGGCGCCACAATGAATTAGCCTGTAAGCTCGGGAGATATTACACTCCAAAGGGAAAAACTGCTTTCAAAGGAGACAGAGAAGGGGAATTTTTTTTCGCTACTCAGAAATCATATTAACAGCCCGAAATTTCTTTGTCAAAACGAAGATGTAGCGAGGCGCGAGGAGGGGGGGGGGGATGAGGGAGGGATAAAGCGGGATAAAAATGATGGGAGGAACGAATAAAGGGGGGATAAGGAGGATGGAATGAATGGCAAAAGGAGAGATAAGATGAAGAGTGATGGAAAGAGGGGAGAAATAAGAGATAAAAATGAGCGACGGCGGAGGAGATTTCCGCTGAGAGTTTCACAGTTTGCCCGCGCGAAGTCTCAGGCCTGTCGCTTCCGGTTTGCCATCCCAGCATTCTCTGCGCGTGGTTTCCAGGGAGTTCCTATTGTCTTTTCATTGTAAAAGAGCTCTGACAAGGGCGATAATTCTCGCTGACGTGGATTATTCCAGCTGCGCCAATTAAGGCGATCTACTATTGGACCACCGCCTTAAATTGTCTCCGCTTTCCATTGTGACAGCTTTTCTGTTTGCTCATGTGACAAAAGGCCGTATCTGATTTATTAAAACAAACTGAGTGTTAATGTCTACTGCTATGAGCCACTTTGATCATCTGTTCAAATTATATTTTCTTTCGACAAACATTAAAGAAAAAAAAAAGCCAAAATCTTAAAACTTTCTAACTAAATTTTAAGGCGCATGGACAGCAAAAATTCTATAAAATAAAACGAAGCAAAACAAAATAAAACTTCACAAACGGAAAGAGCATCATGTGAGAGAACGGTTTGATCACGCCACGAAAAGTTCACGATTTTTCCCTTGCCAATTTTTCAAATCAAGGGAACAGAGGCGGTTTTTGTCACGTTTACAAGGCGTGTTTAAGACTTCTTTCGTGGGCGAGCTAGCAAGCCAGCAAATGTGAGAGAGAGAGAGTGAGAGAGAGACAGACAGACAGACAGAGGGCAAGCGAGCAAGAGAGGAAGAGAGAGGGAACGAGAGAGCGAGAGAGACAGAAAAAGATAGACCGTGAAAGAAATTTGTCAGAGGAGCATTTTCTTCTTTCTCTTCTTTGACGAAATGTTTCATTTCGCCATTACGATTTGCTGTCTTGGTAACAGTCCAGAATTCCTTCGATATTCCATACCCTTAAGAGAGAAGATTGCCTCGATATCGGCCTCCAGGAATGTATTGTACCGTTACAGCAATGCAACGTGTGCACTCGATCATGATCTTGACCTTTGACCCTGTCCTCTTCTTTTCTTCTCCCTTCGGGGGACATCGTATCTCCCGAGAATCCTCCGCCCCCCCCCCCTTTCATCCTCATTTAATGTTATTGTGAATGAGAGAGGGAGAGACACAAGGAGAGAAGAGAGAAAGAAAGAGAGTAGGAATTTTTAATCATTATTTTATAATCAATTGAAATATTTTTCAGCCAATTACATTACATATCTTTGCTAAGCGAAGTCGGTATAAAACAAGCAATGTAAAAGCAGAAGTAAAAAATCCCTTCAGTTTCTATTAAATGAAACAACTGAGGCAAAAAAAAATTCTGACAAAAAATAATATCATAATGAAAGTAAAAAAAAAAAAAAATTATAAAAAAACACTATATGCAATATATGGCTAATTTTCGAATTTTCTGTTATTTACGTTTCAAATAACAAGAGATAAAGTGAGTTTTTCCTTCTTTATTTTCCTTTAATTATACTTCGTCAACTAAGCAAAGGGAAGTAACTTAGCTGATGGACAAAATGGCTGGCTCATTTGACAAAGACTGAGCCGGCGGCAAACGCATGCGCCCTCTCAATATGCTTGACTTTAAGTACATTTCTGAGTACATTTCCTTCAAGAATGGCAGGGACATGATATTTACCTGTTTACCTTTCAGTGTAACTAACTCTCGACACAATGGGACTGTCTGCTTGGTGTATTTCTCATGATCTTGTTACTGAAGACAAATTAAAGGGGAGACAATCCGGGGATTTACGTCTAATTCATTGCACCTCTCATTTTGCGCGCCGTCTCCTACAAGTGTTATGAAGGAGGATAATGTGTGTATAATACCCTTTGTCAGACCTCTCTTTCTCTCACGTTTTCATTCTCTCTCACTTTTTCTCTCTCCCTCTCTCTTCCTTTCACTTTCTCTCTTCCTCTCTCTTTCACTCTCTCCTTGCCTCTCACTTTCTCTCTCACTTTCTCTCTCCCTCTCTCTCTCTCACTTTCTCTCTCTCCCTATCTCTCACTTTCTCTCTCTCACTTTCGTTCTATCTCTCTCATTTTCTCTCTCTCCTTGTCTCTCACTTTCTCTCTCTTTCTCCCTCTCTCACTTTCTCTCTCTCCCTGTCTCTCACTTTCTCTTTCTCTCACTTTCTCTCGTCCTCTCTCTCACTTTCCCTTTCTCCCTCTATCTCACTTTCAACGTAACAATTAGACATCGGGAAGTGCCAAAGTCAGCAGTGGAGCCGCCAACGGTCACACTCAGACTGACGCTATAAAATATTCATCGTTATTATATCATCAGTCTAGAGCTTCTGTCACAAATAATAATAATAATAACAAAAATAATAATAATAAAAGATAATAAAAAGTTGTGGAAGCATTACTTGTATCCAATTCCGAGTCGAAAGAAAAGGGGGGGGGGGGGGGGGGGGGCAATTGTAAAA
>JBCEWB010811662.1:0-16295 GCA_039654565.1 Peronia peronii
TCGTGCGCGCTCTCGTGGGGAGAGGGTGAGGGAGGGAGAGAGAGAGAGAGAGAGAGAGAGAGAGAGAGAGAGAGAGAAGGGCTAATGAATTGATGAAAATAGCAGGCACTACACATCTCGAATAAACTGAAAAACTCAAAATGCCAACATAAACAGGCGGAAAGTTTTCTTCGTCTCAGTAGTTTGTTTCACCATTCATCCGTATTATTCTCAGCTTTGTTCCACATCAACAATCTTAAGTGCCAGCTCCTTCCACTTGTTCATTCAGGAAAACGGTCTGTTTTTCTGATTCCTCTAAACGTGTCACGGTTTTAGTTTTTTAGTCGTAAACGTGTGACCGACAACCAGATCTAGGTTGTTTACGAGCTCCACAATTATTAGGCCCCTGGGTGCCTGGAAAATGTGTATCTGTATAGATTTGCCTTACAATTGTGACCCGCTCACTCTTTCCTTCTAATAAGTTCTACCCGAAGTTTCTCACGATACATCCACTCACTGACAATATGAATACATGTAGTACATACATATTACATCATGAACAGTTAGAAGATATTCTATGATCTAAAATACTGTTATTCTTTGTATGATGTTCACCATGCGCTATGGATGTCTACCTTCGAAGAAAACAAAAATGAAATAGAGAAGAAAACTTACATTAACAACGACTTATTCGCTTCAACGTCACATTACTACGTACCAGTCTAATTGTCCGTGTGTAGGTGTGAGTTCACTTTAGACTTACATTAATTAGTCAAAGCTAACAGTCGAAGAGGACACCGTGAGGAAATATTTATTCTACAGGACTGAAAAAAAATTTAAAAATTAACTAATGGAGAAATATTACGTTCCAATGTCTTCTGCTGGATGGGGCCATATGGGTAAGACATTGGCACGGAGGAAAGAGCGGATGGATAATGTAGGATTATGCACGTTAATGGTCTAATTCAGATTTCCAAACACATCATCATCATCATTATCATTATTATTTTATTGGAAAAACACACACACACATTGTCAATCGGTAGCTAACTCAACTATCAAAATATAAACAATTGATATGAAGAAATCATAAACTGAAAACTGATGAACTACCGGGAAAGCCAATTTCTCTAATCCTTTGGTTCTGTGTCACCGTCACCATTATCATCGTCATCGTCCATCACCCATTCCAAGTATACAGACCAAGGGGACCAAAGACCTCGATTCAACCCAGACTCCGAGACAAGGAACCATTTTCACTTCATGAGAAACTCGCCCAACTCACGCCATTGTCCAGACATCACTTACAGTACATCCGTAACCTACCTCTTAACTTACAATATTATGTAATGCGCTTGGCTGCACTGTGTGGCCTATGAACTACGACATGAACTACGACATTATGACCCCTAAGCACAACCATTTTTCGTTCAACTTAGAGATCACACATACGCACATTTTCATATTTTATGTTCAAATTCAATTCTGCTGACGTGTCATACTCTATGGTTTATTCTTTTCTCTAGAGCATTCATTTTTCTATCACTGCTACTATATTTGTTTTTTTTTTTCTGAGTGGCCAAAACGGCTGCAACAGAATGTTACGTACGGAATGAGTTACCTTCTTTGCATCTTACAACCTCTCTGACAATGCTGCTTTTATTTGGTCTCGCGAAACATATAAGCTGGAATAAAAAGGCAAATTCTGACTGATTGCATAGGGGCGCATGGATCATTTCGAACGATTGCCTCTGACTCTTGTCCACCTCCACCCCCCCTCTCCTTCTCGATTACCTTTTCCTTTTCATTTCTTTCCCTGTTTCCCATCCTCTCTCTCTATACTTCCTTCGCCCTCTCCCCTTCCCTCATTTCTTCTCTCTTCTTTCTTTGTGTCTTCCTGTCCCTTCTCATTCCCCTTTCCTTCTATCTTTCTTTTCTCTCTTTCTATCTACTCCATCTTTCCTCCTTTCTTCTCCCTCCTTCTATCCCATCCTTCCTTCTCCGTCTCCATTCCTTCTTTCTCTCCCTTTCTTCTTTCTCTTCCACTTCCTTCTTCCATCCCCCCCCCCCATTCTTCTCTCTTTCTATCATTTCCCGCTTTTCCGCCCCGAGCTAAGATCGTTACGGGTAACATCTCTTCAGTCGAGGATTTGTAAAATTGTTATCACAGATAAGCGACAAGAACATAGCTAAGATAATGAAAGGACTTTATCTATAACACTTTCCTCGAAACAGACATGACAAAACCGCACAAAATGAAGAGCAAATTGATCAGAGATAAGATATGAGAGGAAATAGCTGTTCGACAACATCAGAATATTTCACCTGACAAAATGGAATGAGGACGCAGATTGTGTGTGTAAGTGTTTCAATAATATCCCATGTAAAAAAAAAAAAAGAGAGAGAGAGAGAAATGTTTGGCTCCTGTAAAAACGAGAGAAAGAGACATAGAAAAAGGAAAAAAACAGAAAGAGTAAAGAAAGCGAGAAAAGGGAAGAAAAAAAAGAAAGAAAGGCAGAAAGAAAGAAAAAAGAGAGGAAAACATTAGGAAGATAGACAAAAATAAAAGAAAAGTGGCACAAATGCTGTCAACGACTCATCCATAAAGCTTCCACCCAGGTATTGTTTCGCTCAACGTCACCGCCGTGCCACAGTTTGATTGTTATGTGATCGCGCAGTGCAAGAGCTTTGCCAATGAATGAGGCATAAAACGACATAAAACAATAAGTGTATATTTTTAGGTCTTTATCTGCTATATTATATATATATATATATGCATACATACTGCCATAAAGTGGCTTGAAAACATTTCAGCATTTTTGTCAAGTGTAATGTACCTCTTCCCCCAAGAAAAGTAATAAATAATGTCATTTAAACAAAAAAGGATAGAACTTTCCCTTCAAATACAATCATTGTAAAATAGATGCACAGTTTTTATATGCCCTTTTGGCGGCTAACTTGGCAAATTGAATGAGCACAATTTAGGGGGATTTCCCCACCTCCCCCCCTCCCCTTAAAAAAAATAAATCAGAAATACAATAGATGCAATTCATAACTTGCACTTTTATCTGTCACACGTTCTCCCAAAGCCAATTAGCAAATTCTTGTTTTTGCTTTCATGCTGACAGCGCCTTCAACTCCCTTGACACAATTATAGTTCAGCAAATATGTACGCGTTTATCTCTCCTCACTAGTCAAGGACAAAATGATCCGCATTCCGACACAGGCTAGACTTTCTTCCTTTCTTTCTTTCTTTTTGTGTCTGTTTTTTTTTCTTTCTTTGTTTTTTTCTCTTTCTTTCTTTCTTTTTTTCATACCTTTCTCTTTCTTTTCCTTTGTTTCTTTTTTTCTGTTTTTCTTTTTCTTTCTTTTCTTTCTGTTTTCTTTTTCTTTCTTTCATTCTTTACTTCGTTTTTCCTTCTTTTCCTTCTTTTTTTTTCAGAGACCAAACATTTTTTTCTCTTTCTCATCTCTCTCTCTCTCTCTCTCTCTTGTTGGTACAGCCATAGACCCCAATAATCAAATCTGTGTTCTCTCCGACCCATCATAACCGAATTTTCTATTATACGTGACTGGACTCCAAGGTTACAGAGACAAGTGCTCATTCCCACAGTGGGCGTGGTGAGGTCCGGGTTGTCATTTGGCTCGCCTGGATTTCCTTCGGACACAATTTACACCCACTGTCAGATAACCCACTGACCTACACTGAAAGCAAACTTCAACTTAGGGTTCCCAGCGGACGGACATCCATCGGCCGGCGTCCTTTACAATTCTTCTCTAATCAGTCTTAATCTAATTTTTCTTTACCTTCTGCTTGTTTCAAATACAAAATCAGACACAGATGTTCACTGAAAGGATACTTATCCTGGCTGAATCACTCACATATTCCCACTCTTAGTTAGATATTCATCCATAATCAGACATAGGTATATATCCTCTCTCACAGTCTACATCAACCCACACGCAATCACTCACCCCGCCCCCCCCCCTCCACACACACATACATACAATCACATGCTAACATTATACACACAGGCGTAGGCGTTAGTCTCGTCCAACACACACACAGACACTAACACACACATTTACGCACACTCGCACAGCATACTGGGAATAAACAACGGGCCATTTCAAACATTCACACATATGCACACACAAAAAGAATTACAATGTTTAAGGTCTGGCTCAGTGATGTCGTGAGTAACCAGTTTCCTCATTGGCTCCATTTGATCCCTGTCGCATTCCCTGTTCCTTGTCCGTTCATCATGTCCGTCTATTTATGGCGTAACTCGCTTCTTTCCTCCCTTGGTTTTTACTCGCTCACTAATTTCCTCTGTAAGGCCTGGCCTGCTAGTCCCTAAAATTACTCTCTCTATCCTCTCTTCTTTCCTCATTCCCTGACTCTGGTTCGTTCATTATTCTGGCTTGGCAGTGGCGTAGCTTCTCCCCCACTTTATCTATCTCTTTCATCCATTCGTTCTCTCTCCTTTATTTTCCGCCCGATTCTTGTTCCTCCACTTCTTCTTCTTCTTCTTTTTTAAAAAAAATATCTTCCTTGGTAAATCCCTACTCCCTCACTGCCAAACTTTCCTCTTCCTGATTGTTTGGCCCAGACCTTATAATGATTATATATAAATTTATAATATGGATGTTTATAATATTATAATGATGATGTTGTTTTTCTTTGTTGCCCCAATAAAGAACCAAAAGGGTTCAAAATTTGGCCAGTGCCATCAGTTTATTCAAACTGTAAAGTACCGAGTTCTGCTGATTGTCACTTGTTTCTATACGTCTTCTAAGTTAGTTGGTAGACTGGTAGACAGTCCGTTCTAAATTTTAAACTATTTCTGTAGATTGGTGTTGGTGATAATGATGATGGTGATTGATTTCTTTCTCTCTCTCTCTCTCTCTCTCTCTCTCTCTCCAGATTTTTGCTTGACTATGTCACAAGATGACCTTGTCCGGACGTTCCCTCTTCTTCATCTTCATTTCTTCATTCCCTCTATCTCATTCGTTCATTCTTTACTCTTTGGACCTAGCTGAACTTCAGCAAAGGTAAGCAAGCTCCCTTTCCTTCTATTTATCTCCCTCTCTTTCTCTTCCCTTCTCCTTCCTTTGAATCAGCAGCTCTCGATCTGGGGTGCATACAAATCCTCAATGGCTAAAAGATGACATTCACAGGTTTAACCAGACACAAACAGTCGTGTGTTTTCTTTAATACATGTTCCTTTAGTAAATGGTAAGAAACATCTTTGTAGGGATGTAGGAACCAAGAACAAGTCACTATCGCCTTATTACCTGTATGGACGACAGCACTCACAGAAAGCACCATAGCTACACGCTGCCGTTCTCCTGCAGATACTGTAATAAGTCATGCCCATCAAACATCGATAATTTCTGTCCCAAAAGGCACAGCTGGAACAAGAGAGGACAGCCAATCTGAGTTTTTACTAATGAACAATACGGTCACGCTGCTCCAACCCGTCTACATAGACAAAAAGAGCCAAATTAGGTCAAGTAACAGGAGGTGCCCTCTATAGAAAAGAGTGAGAGCCATTGCTTTACGTTCTTTTCTGGCTTCTTGAATCCGTAATTCTTTTATTCGTTCAACGCCCACTCTGTCAGGACAGACAGAGAAGGAAGCCCTGCCAGAAGTAATCAACAATCTATTTGGAGGAAAGGAGCCAAATTAGATCTTTTTACATGGGTGCCCTACATAGAAAAGACTGGGAACCACTGCTTGGATTCTCTTATTCTTTCTTTGTGAATCCTTGGTTCTCTCATTCGTTCAACACTCACTTTCTTTGTCAAGACAGACGGAGAACGGAAGACTGCCAGAACAAATCACTAATTGCTCATCAGGCCAGTCCTCACCGGAGTTGAGCGCCGGGACTGCCGGGCGGGTGTGAGGCTCTGATTAGATTATATGGTATAATCACAGGGCGGCCGAGGTGCGAGGCAAAAGTCGGAAGGTGAGAAACAGAACTTATTTCGAGCGCCGAAACAGAACCTACAACAATAAATAAATAAATGAACCGACAGACAGCAAGAGTCAGGGGTCAGAAAAGGGGATAGAACAAAAAGACAGGCAGAGAGAGAGAGAGAGAGAGAGAGAGAGAGAGAGAGAGAGGGGGGATAGAAAGAGAGAGAATAGAACTGGGATGTGGGATTCATTAAGAGTGGAAAGCGCTGCCTAATGATAAAAGTCATAGAAAATGGAGCTTTCTGGGACAAGCTTATACAATGAATAGTTTTCTCCCTCGTCCATGCTATCCCTGCCCCCTCTCCTCTCCGGTTCCCTTTCACCCTCTCCAAATGTGTTGTCAAAGCTATTGACAGTGTGAAACTGAGACGTCCTGGGGGACTGAACGAGAGAACGGAAGAGGAACGATGCAGACAACGAAAAACAAAACCAAAGAAAAAGGAATCTCTCTCATGGGACAAACTGGGTGAGACAGAGAAGAAAAGTAAAAAATCAACATTATTTAAACATATATCTTTCTCGGTCTGCGAGATAAGGGTCCTGAGCTTATCGTGACACAAGATGACCCACAATTCTCAAACGCCTCGTATCCAAAGTACAATCTGAATTTGATCAGAGCATAAAATTTAATATCACAACGTTAAAGTACACCTAGACAAATAAAATATAGCGGTAAAGGGTGCAGAACAGACATACATTATGTATAATAGTATGACAGATAAATTGTTGAGTTTTCCATTTACTAGAGCACATGGACAAAAAAGGTAAACAACCAGCCGACCAAATAAACAAACAAAACAAAAACAAAAACAAAAACAACAACAACAACAACAAAGAAAGAGTCAAACCCTACATTTGGCCGCCTGGGAAGGAGTAGTGGGTAAGACAGATTAAATTAAGTTCTCTCTCAACATATTGCGTGCGTTGGAGTTGACTCAATTCCCACACAGCATCAGTCGTTCACTATACTCATGGACGCTCAGTAATTTTCTGACAAACTTTTGTTGTTTTATTTAGTTTGTCTCCTCCTTCAGTCTGTCCCTTCCACCTCTCCCTCCTCCCCCCCCCCCTCGCCCCCCTCCTCCTCCTCCCCTGGCACAATTTCACTTTCCTCTCACTGTTCCTCCTTCTCCACGTTACTCTGTGTTTCTGTTGTTTTCTTTAAAAAGAAATCTTGACGATATCGCCATCTTTAGCTCACCGACTTAATTACTTTACGGACATCATGCGAGTCACAGACGTCCGGACCACTGCAAAAACTTTAGAATATGCTGATTGCGCACAAGAGCAATTCTGCCAGTCAAGAATTTCTCGGTGACAAAAACTGATGACATCCCGACCTTTAAGCCCAACGGTTTTGTTACTTTACGGACATCAAGCTAGTCACAAGCGTCTGGACGCTTACAACAGTTGTAGAATATGTCGGTTTCACAGAAAGAGATTCTGCAAATAGCGAGTCCCTCAATGCCACCTTCTCAGCAACGAGGGCGATAACGGGGAAAGAACGTGACGATAATAAATCTAATCAAAATAGGAAAGGACAAAACAAAGGGACGAGATGTAACATATTCAAACAGGGACGTCGCCAGCAGTTTATCCCTCGTCAATTACAGTTTAGTCCTGTTCCCATTTATTCGGACGCAAAACTGTTGACAACAAAGGACAAGGAAAAGCACCGGGGACAACATACATATCATAATAGAGAACCAAACAGCCAGTGCAAAGAGAAGATAAAAGCGCACACAGGACAGAAGTAATGTAATGGTGTGGAACTGCGGTTTGACCAAACTTTGTTATCGGCGGGAACAAACAAACCATCCAATACAGCTGTCGGACCGATATTCCATCAATAACGTCTGAGGGCTGGAGTCGGCTCGGTTTCAGTGGTCAGGGTTGTTCTAGTATAGCCAGACTAGTGCTGAGTCTGTCTGCCTCTTATCTGCAGTCTGCACCCAGACCCTGGAGGAAGTTGAACTGGAAAAGCGTCTGACAGTGACAAGCCACTCACCATACAACTTAAATGAGAGGATCTCTGAATCCGCGACAAATGGTCAACAGACAGAAAAAAAGATGGTCCTCGGTAGTCAGACTTGTTTCCTCAAACAGACTAGTCATGAGTCTGGCCATTTCTTATCTTCAGTTCGCTTTTAACCTTTTAATGAAGCTCAAGGAGAAATGTCTGATGGACATCATTCTCACCGGTACAGTCTAAATGCCAGGATCTCAAACTTCATCAGGCAGAAGAAAATGATATTGACATCTCTTTGTAAAAAAAAAAAAAAAAACTCGTGGTCAGCAGATTATTTTGGGAATTGCTACCTCAAATGAAGTATCTCAAAGATATGTTGGTTGACCTGTCCAGCTGCAACATTCATCTCGAGTGCTTTGCCTCCCTCACTTTTGCTTGAAAGCCTAAGGAAAAAAGAGACGATTCGGAATGTGTGAGTCTTGGCATTAAAGCCGTCTTGGCCAGCTTCCATAATATTCGGATTTAGAAGGACAACTCAGAGAACGTAGCCTGCATGATGCGAAACGAAATAAACAACAACAGCAAAAGCCCATTCTTTTTTTTCTTTTTTTTTACCCCCGTCATGTAACTGATTTTGTCAGACATGCTTCAGAAAAGTATTATGCATCTCAGAGAATCATTTAGTTGATAAATGATACCTATCGTGAAACATTCTGAGAAAATAGATACGGGTACCGTGAAATGTTTTTTCATGACCCAACTTGTCATCTTTGGGTCGGCTCACAGCTGACAACGCAAAGATCAATGGGAGATTTTTTCTGGGCATACAGACTTACTTTGTAGCAGTCCCAAAGTCAGTTTGCCTCAAGTATGTGCGTGTAGAGGGGGAGTGTAAGGGCGGGGTGGGGGTTGGGAGGTGGGGGGTGGGGGGAGTGTGTGACATAATACATATCAGATTTATCATTTTCAGTATTTTTTATAAAATCTCATTTGTTCAAGCTTATCATTACAAATAAAAAGTCTGCAAATCATTACTTACATCGAATACTATTTTCGTTCTCAATTTCCATGTGGCTGGACGCCTAAAACACATGGTAGCTGAAATCGAATTCCAAAGAACAGTGCAAAATATTTGGTCTTTTCTAGTCAAATGTTTGGAAAGTTACGTTTTCTTTCCTCTTGTACTAACTGTTACTAGTGATGTTACAATTAGCTGTACAAACATTGGATCATAATATGGTAGAAAATGTTCATAAAGAAGTGTACTACGCAATATAAGTAAAAAGCTGAATGCTTACTATCATTTGTGACAACTCACAATGTTAAACAAAGGGAGCGTTCTCTACTACCACCTGATCAATGTGTGATTCAGAATAAGTTAGGCTTCATTTTAAGTTTCTCACCACTGGGCCGGAAGAAACGATACCAATCCTGGCTATCTATTGTTGTCCACCTACGTTCTTGCTCCTATAATCCCTCATACAAAGCTCGAAATCTGGCATTATATTGACCTCTTGACCCCTCAGGCATGGTCACTAACGGCCAATCAATCGTGAACCGCCCGTACTCACCATCGATCATCATTATTGGACCCTACTACAGAACCAGTACCTCTCCCTTGGGAGGGAGGTAATTCCTGGGATGGGAAGGGGGTCTGGGAGAGTAGGGAGAGAAGGGATTGGTGGACAGGGATCAGGAGAAGTTAGCAGTGCCCATTGTTAAAGATGATGTAGTGAATAGCCTAATGATGTCGTAAATAACCACGTTATACAGCATCAGCATCGAGAGGATTGACAGAGAGAAGGGGGGGAGGGTGGCGGAAGATGGGAGGGCCGGGGGAGGGGGCGGGAGAGGGGGAGGGAGGTTGGGAGAGAGGAAGGGAGGGAAAGGCGTTATAGGACATCAGAACTGCCCATTTTGAAGATGATGTAGTGAGCAATTTAATGGCGCCATAAGTAACCATAGGTGTACAGCTGTAGTAGAAACAAACTCCAGCTCCGCCTTTTAGTGGGTACTTCAAATGTTTCCTATTATAACCACTTCCGTACAATACGCTGCGCCCAGAAAAGAGGTAATATAACCCATCTTTCAAGCAGGCAGAACCGAATACCATGAATTTACTTTCATCATCATATCTGACTTCATACGGATCTATTCAATTGAACCTGATCCTTTTTAAACAACCAAGCAATCAACCAGCCGAGCAATAAAGCAACCAACCAATCCATCAATCAACCAATTAACCAACCAACCAACCAATCAATCAATCAATCAATCAATCAGCGAACCAATCAACCAACCAATCAACCAACCAATCAACCAACCAACCAACCAACCAACCAACCAACAAACAGACCTCAATAAGAAAAAAAAAGACATTTATTTTTAAGTTTCTCAGGCGTTAACAGGAGCTCACCTCATGTCATCTTGCCCCGTTAGTTTGAAAAAAACAACAACAACAACAAAACAAAAACAAACAAATAAACAAACAAAGATAAATAAATGACAAAAAGGTATTATAATTCCACTTGATCTGCTCTTGAATGCACTACTCCTTAGTGTTTCTACTGTTGCTTTCAGATAGAATTTATACAAATCTCTTTATCACAATGCAAAAGGATCAGAGGTACGAAAAGAATACTGCACTTTCAGAATACTGGATTTCTCATGGTGTAGTCATGATAGTTAACCAGGGCTTAAACATTTTGAGATAACAAAGGCTCAACCATAGGATAATGTAGAGTTACACAGACAGGATAGAAAAAGGTTAACCATAATCATGTTCTAAGAAACTGTTAACGATGAAATCACCCGATGGGATAACTAAGGGATAAACAAAGAGAAAACACATCTTTCAGTTCTCGAATAACACAGCAAGGAGAGACACTCTTTATTTCATGATGCATGAGAACTAGAGAGCCACTTGTTCTGTTGTTCATCAGTCTAGTGACAGCTATTTCCTTTTGCACTCCCCCTTTCCTTTACTCTGGCGGTTTATTGCATTTTCACCTGTCAAAGTTGATTCCGATATACTTAAGTATAAGAAAATACTCACCGATGTGTGGCAATGCAATGGATCCAGAATGCCAACACTGAACTTTTGCAGCGACATAACAAGACCATTCCCTGTAGTTTCTAATATATAATTCATATTTTCTCTAAGGTATAAACTGTATTCAGATAATACTGCTAGTTTCATTTAGTCGTTGTGCGTGTTTCTGTCCATTTGCAACAGCGGGTATTGGCTCTAGATGACTTCTACACCTGGTGTCAAATGAGCCGATCTAGTGGAAGACTATTTCATTATATACCTTGTCTGTGAGTTCTTTTCCAGAAGACAGACTATGTAATAACTGTCACGTCTTTCATGTCACTTTTAAAGTCTCCCTTGTCCTTACATAAATAAATATTCCTCTGCAGATAGTAACACTCAGCAGTTCCGGATGATACATTCCGAATCAAAGAGTTAAAATTTCATTAACATACACTATCTATAATGCACATTGAAGACATGCATTACTCTCTATAACCACAGATTTCGCAGCTATCGCTTTTAATTGTTGTTGGGCCTTTAATTAAAAACTTGGATTCAAATTCTTTCCATTCCCTAGCCGTTCATTGTCATAAAGATGACATGTGTTGTCGCATCAGCAAATCGCGGTCGTCTCTGACAGGATGGAAATAAAAGAAGAAAAGGGAGGGACACGAGAGTGACCGAATGAATAAGTGCATGAGTGAGTGAATAAGTGAGTGAATGAGTGAGTGAGTGAATGAGTGAATGAGCGAGTGAATGAGTGAGTAAGTGAGAAAGTGAGTGAGTGAGTGAGTGAGTGAGTGAGTGAGTGAGTGAGTGAGAGAGTAAGTGAGTGCGAAGGAGTGAAAAACAGGGGGGGGGGGGGTTGAGGGGATAGAGTGGGAGAGACAGATTCGAGTGAACGGGTGGATGAATGAGAGAGGCGTGGTTAGGATGGAAGAGGGTTGGGGGAGCGGCTGGGAGTTGACCAGTCCCACAGGGCATCAGGAAATTAAATGTCCATTTTGAATTCCTGCTCTTCAGTGCAGTGTAAACGGAACCGGGTTCGTTCTTCTCTTTTTTTAAGTCTTTTCTTCCATTCCTTTTCTTCTTCCCTTCCCTCGAACTTTCTCTTTTCGAAAATCTGAGAATTGATGAAGGATGAACAGATGAGACTCATATTAAAAAAAGAAACACATAGGGAAATGAGAATAAAAGCAACTCTCGGAGGGAACAGAAAGATTCATGTTGAATGTGTTCCTTGTAGGAAGACAAACGCTCAAATCGTGTATGAAACAGTTGTGGGGACTGTAAGAGTATAATTATTATACAAGTTGTGTGAGTGACAGTGAGAGAGGCTATGAGGGGAACCAGAGAATTACGAAACAGAGTGACAGAAAAACAAATAAGAGAAAAAGAGCGGGACAGAACACAAGATAATAGAAATAAAAGCCTCAAGAAATGGAGAAAAGTAAAAGAGAAGAAGGAGATAAATGAAGCAGGGTTAGGCAGGGGAGAAGAGACGGAGACAGAGAGAGAGAGAGAGAGAGAGAGAGAGAATAGAAAAGAAAGAAAAGTAATGGAGAAAAGGAAGGAAAAGGCATTAAAGTGAAACAGGGGTGGCCAGAGGAGAAGAAAGGGAGGCAGAGAGAGAAAGAGATAGAGAGAAAAAAAAAAGGAAGAGAGCGAGAGAGAATTCTAAAATAATACCAAAAGAAAAATCCTGTAAACTCGAGGAAGTGAAGATGGACAGACAAAAAGATTAAATTAGGATTTTTATTTGGAAAGCACATGGACAGATTCGAATCAGGGCAAACATAGAAATAAACTAAAACAATAAGAGAAGATAAACCCATAGCAAAATCCTTGAGACCCACATTGTAATAAAGAAAAACTAGCTAACCACATCCCCCTTTCTGTTACAGAAAACCAAATGAAATCTGATGGTGATGACGATAAATGAGTTTTACGATAAAGAAAAAAACTTGAACCACGGGAAGAATTTAACAAACAAACATGAAAACAAAGAAATCAACCTATACAGAGAAAAAAGAAACAGTTCTTCTTGGATGGACGAACGGAATAATATGATCACTACATACATACATACACACACACACACAATATAAAAAAGTGCCCAAGCAAAGACAACAAAAAATACTGAAACAAACAAACAAACAAACAAAGGAACAAACGGAACAGATGAAAAAAAATGATTGATCTACACACAAACATACAGAATACAAAACAGATCTACGTACACAGGCGCGAGCGCGCGCGCGCGCACACACACACACAAAATAATACAGGCACACATAAATGCAACCAACGCAATTATACAAACACATGCGCACAACCTAAGTATCCCATGTCAAAAAACAAACAAACAAACAAACAAGAAAGGCAATCAAAATCTTATCCTATTCGTATGATAGACAGAGAGACAAGAGTCCAGCAGAGAGAAAGGCAAGTCGGCATAGCTGCACATCATTATCGCTCTATCAACATTCATTTTTTAGAGTGTTTCCCCGCCCTCATTGTGTATGCATGAGAAGACGTCATCCCTCGATCTGGATCTCGCGCACATTATAACTGGCCCGCTGATTGGCTGATTTTTTTGTTTTAGTTTGTTTGGTTTCGGCCGAGTCGTCGTATGGATGATTTGCTCTTTTGCTGTTTTTTTTTTTTTTTCGGTCTGAGAAAGTTCATTGTACTATCCTCATCACGTTTTCCTCTCTCCTTTTCCTCTTCATCTGCATTCTCTTCTTCGTCATCGGCTGTATTTTTTTTCTTTTCCCCGTCTCTTTCTTTTCTTCTTCCTCTCCTTTTTTTTTCTCCTTTATCTTTATTTTCTAATAACTGCATGCTCTAAACAGAGGATTGCTGTTTTACCTTCAATACTTTCCTCTTAGATCCACCCGACAAAATTATGATATCGACTGTACCGTTCGCTGCTAAAAGGTCGACATTTCGTATTGGGAAAACCTGTCGAACATTTCCATTTTCTTCTTATTTTTCTTTATCTTCTTCTTTTTTTTCTCTCTCTCTTCCTCCTTTTTTTTCCCTACTTCTTCGTTTTTCGCTTCTATTTCTTCTCCTCTGTTATCCGTCTAATCATTCAATTCCCACCCTCTTCTTCTTCCATCTGTTTGTTCCATCTGTCTCATTTCGATTATCAGTTGTTTTTTTCTTTTGACCTAGAAAAAAGGCAATCGTGTTTAAATAAATATCAGAGCCTTTATATCTTGTATGAGAAAATAAAATAACGTAAACAAAATGCACTGAAACGACATAAAATAAAAACCATGTAATACGACACAAAATAAACACCTTCAGCTATTTGGGTTATCAAATTATATCAGACCAGATTGCAATGGTATAAATAGCCATAATCTGAATTAAATGAATTCGGAGCCCACGGAAGCTCACTGATAAAGCGATAGTTTTGGAGCCAAAAGATCTTGGGTTCCATCCACAGTGATATACTGTTCTCATACTTACATTTATATTCTCCGTAGGTGAAACAAAGAGTAATTTTCTCATTCAAATGTTTCCTATTTAGCCCAGCACTAATTGGTAGCATTCTGTACATCCTATATGTCTGACAGCTAGCAATGTGTGAAGAACATTCATCAAGACAAAAAAAAAAAAAAAAGGAAAGAAGAAGAAAGATGAGAAAGAAAGAATAAGATTAAAAAGAATACAAAGAAAGAGAGAAAGAAGAAAGGAATCACGGTAGAGCCTAATCAGGAAACCATCTTAAATAGCCAGTAAAACAAATTTTCCTTCACTGCGATAGAAATAAAAGATAAAGCAGGAAGAAAATGCAAAGACAAGCAAAGCAGGCAGGATGAGATGGCGAAATAGTGACAACACAATCATAGCCGAAATAGGCCCGGGCCTGCAACCCACGGTAACGAAATTGGTGGAAAATGAGTGAATAATGCAGCCAGTCGAGGGTGGAATTATCTGCTGGACGCAGGCCAAAAAAAAAAAAAACGACCCAAGCGGGCGGTAAACGCAGGAGAGAGAGAGAGAGAGAGAGAGAGAGAGAGAGAAAGAAAGAGAGAGAGAGAGAAAGAGAGAGAGAGAGAAGGGGAAGAGGAAAAAGAGAGAGAGCATTCTATTTCTTTGTTTTATCTCCCCTTAAATTGGATCTGTCAGAGTCACTTCCCCATGAGTCGGGTACCAGAGATGTCCCGGCGCTCCGTGACAAAACCCCTTTTCCCTGAGAACTTCCTTTTCGAGAAAATCGCCACTGCTGTAGTTTCGCGATTTCTCTTTCAACACAGGATGAACAATTAATGCACTATGGTGTCATTTAACCAGTTAATAATTCATTACTGGTTTTAAAATGGTACTAAACTTATTTTTGAATCGGTGTGAAAATAAGATAACTTGTGAAGAAAGCTGTTTTGTGAAAAAAAAAAAAGGAAAAAATACATTAGTGCCTGGGGTAATACCCTCAGTCGTGTAATCCATCGGGTTTCGCTAGCAAAGGAATTAGCTGATGGTCACTGATATAGTTTACCTTGCTATATCGGTTGGTATATCTCTCGGGTTCTGGACTTTCCAATTTTCCAGTGAGTTATGATCCATATTAGGTGTCGGAATTCCCACTGAGGGAAAGGAGGAAAAACAAAAACGAAACAAAACAACAACAACAACAAAACAAACAAACAAACAAAAAGGACGAAAAGAAAAGCAAAAAAAAAAAAAAAAACCCAAAAAACAAGCAAACCCGGAAACAGAAAAATTCGCTTTTCCATTTTCGGATCCACAGTTAAAATCATCTCCCGGTTTATCTTGTAAAAGGTCGGCAGGTTTTCCCATTAAAAAAAAAGTAGATTTTTTTACTCAGTAATAAGCAAAACAGCCCATATCATGTGTCGAATGCAACCCAGGAGGCAAGAATGGAAAGCAAAATAATAATGATCCTCTGCATTGAGCATGTGGTTTCACGGAAACCCTTTCTCTAAAAAGTTAAGCAGATTTTTCTGTTCAGGGAAGCTGATTTCGTATTGCAAAGTCAAGTGCAACTTCCTAACTGAAAGCAAGACAAAAATAAACTACAAACAAACAACGAGCACACAAATACTGAGTCTCTATTTAACGACCTATACTTACACAGACAGACATTTTTTTGCGGGCAAGCTTAGAGTGCTGGACAGATTTTCCTATCAAGTGGTGATCAGTCAGCAAAAAGCCCATATTACCACATACTTGGATAGAATTTCCCGATAGAATTTCATACTACATACATACATACAGAGAGAGAGAGAGAGAGAGAGAGAGAGAGAGAGAGAGAGAGAGAGAGAGAAATGCGCTAAAACACGTCTCCTCTCTATGTA
>JBCEWB010811884.1:0-33715 GCA_039654565.1 Peronia peronii
TTTAACTCTGAAAACAGTTAAAGGAAGCCATCACATAGTCTGTGAGGATATAAGCGAGTCAACCGCAAGTGAAAAAACAAACAAACAAACAAACTAGCACGATGTAGAATCTGGCCTATCCCGTCCCAACATCATAATATCGGCGCAGCACTCTATTATAGTGTAACCTACACACTTCATAATACATGTAGATCTAACACCTGTACTAGTACATTTACGCGTACACCTGTACTATAGGTTCTGCTAGGGTGCTTGATTATCGATCGATTGTCGGCAGCGCTGGCCCTGATACACTATTTATACCCCGCCTCCCCCTGTGAACACATGGCCTACTTATGCTGCGCGTGAGGCACAATACATTGTCTAACCCCTCTCGCCCCCTCCGCGGCGCTGTCTCCTTTGTTTTCAAACCGCCAGCATCCGCATTGATGGAAACCACATGCAGAGTACAGAAGCCGATTTTTACCTTTGTGACGGCCCTGACCAGTTCGATTTAAAGGAAACACACGGCGATGGCTTCGATTTATGCGAGAGGCATTTAATAGGCGTAAAGAGGAAAAAAAATCTATTGTTTCGTTTTTATTCGATTAATCAGAAATTGGTTTTATCAGAGTTCGGTTTGCGTGGACTCGACTAGTGAACATCAACTCCTTTATGATAGTAACTTAATTAAGTAAACTTCTTTAGGTAATATTTACTAATGTTTTGAGTTTTGGCATTCTCTTAATTCTGTTTCATTTTCCTGTGCCAACTTGTACTGAGACCAAGGTATCAAAGCCATATTTGATTGAATTTGTTGCTGTTCAAAGGTAAACTGGATAATTAATACTTCATTCCTGTGTCCGCAGCGCTTGGCAAGTGCTGGAGCAGGAGGGGCAGCTGGTCAAGGGATGTCCGGTGGTGAGACAGGAGGAGGGGCTGTCATTGATGAGACTGTGGACTAAATAGCAAGCATGTTTCCGGAAAGGATGGTTGGATATCTGACAGAGAGAAAAGTAGATTTTTTAGATCCATCGAAAAGGGGATGTGGACAGTGTTGTATAATAAAAATTTAGCCTAGAAAACATTTTGAAATAAGAAGTTCAGTGGCATATGAACGGATAAAAACATCTATGTCATAGAATAAGGAAGAAAAAAATGATGGGAGTTGTTGAGATTTTAAGCCTTGAATTGAGAACGTAACAAAGCGCTGTTTCCAGCATCATATTTATTATGAAATTGTATTAAATGGGTTAATACAAAAGCTAATGTAGTGCTGCAGTCCAGTTATATACTAGCATATTGATGAAAGTTATCTCATCCATTATGTATCTGTAGAAATGTAACTCTGAGTACCAGTAGTGAAGACTGTTTGTGATTGTGGCAGTTTTTCCTGCTAAAGGACCAATGGCAGTCCCCTCATTCACAATGCATATTGTGCGGGTTTCAGTGTTTGTTATTGTCTTCAGCAAATAATGTTTGTATTGGATGGCATTTACAGGTATGAACTTGATTATTTTTTTTTTTTTTGAGAGCTAAGTTTATTTACATCACGTCATTAAGGATTTTCAGAAGAGTGTAAAATACATGTCTCTAAAGATGCTACAAAAAGGTATGTTTCTTTTGTGAGTGTTGCTTCTTGATTGTGTGAGATATCATCCATGTCAGAAAGCCATTTTTCTTTTTTTTTTCACTTGGTTTTATGCATAAATACAGCCTGGTCTGTGTGTTTCATGATGTATTACAAATTTTTGATTAAACTATTTTTATTAATTCCTATAATGACCTTATCTGTTCATTTGTGTGAATGTTGCATTTATGACAACATACTTGTGTTCTTACATCTTGTCTGCATTGTGCCTACTAGAACCATGACATGCAACAGCATACTTGTGTAATGTGCATAACAGTCTGATGACTTTAATTGTAATTTTTTATATTTCGTGACTGCTACTGCAGTTCATCTTTGCATAAAAAAAAATAAACAGCCCACAATTTCTTTTACCCGTAAGCAATCAAAATGACTGTAGACCTCAGAAACGGACAACCTCATTTATGCACAATATCTGATTCAAGGTACTGGCACATAATATTCTTATACTTAACCATAAGCATTCTAATTTCTTTGAGCTGTCATACCACATGCACTCCAAGACAGTATAAAACATCACAGTTTTGTATACTTCACTTAGTGCTTCATTTAATACAATTTTTACAAGTACATTTATTTCATGTCTCAGAACTCCTGACAAAATCATGCTCGTCATTTTGACTAAACAAAACAAAAAGCCCAACAACGACCAAAGAAAAAAAGAAAGACAATAATACACCAGAATAATCTACAAGAACAATATTAACTTCAAAACTGACATGGGAAGCAACGTAGATATTTAGACCACAGCCAACATCATAAAAATTATACAAATCTTTGAATACGCATACATGAAATAATGATGATGACCAGGCCAAAAACATTGCTTCAAGGCAAATATTGTCAACATCATTTCCTGATAAAGTGTAGGTAGTACTGAAAGCATTCCAAAGATTGATATGATACAATCATAGTAACACTGGACAAAGAAAACTGATCATTAGCATTTTCATTCATCATCCCTTACTACAACATTCTGAACATTCCCACTAAAAGTAAGATCTTTTCCTGTCTCGCATTTATTTATCCCCTTTCTAAAAGGGAAAATAAGTTTATTTTCTCCAAAACAAAGAAGAAAAAAAACAGTGATTATGATGAGATGATTGACATAGTAAATGATATATGTACACATATCTTTGTCAAGAATTATTAGTATACAGCTGTATATTTAGTATTTGTATTTCTTACAGATGGAAATAAGGACATCACTCAAAAGTTCTTTTTCTTGTTAACAATTTTTACAAATTACATGTATAGAAAAAGAAAAAAAAAATGAAGGGAAGAAGATGAGACAAATTACAACTACAATCAAACGTGAATCAATCAGCAGGTCCCATACAACGATGAACTAATTGCGGAATCTGCAGAGCTCATGGGACCATTTGTCAGCGCCATTTGACTTAGGCAAAATCAAAAGCATGTTTTTGGTTGCGCTGACAGAAAACAATCCGTGGCCCCTCGAGATGAGTGCTTTACTTTAAAGATTATTTGTTTAAAGATTATTATTATTGATAGAATTCAGTGTGAAATAAATTTGTTCCTTGTTTCATTTGCTGCAAGCTTGTATAGTTAAAAAGCTAGGATATAAATAATTATACAATACATGAATCATATTGTATATTCATGACCATTGAAAAAAATGGAATATATTTCTGTATGATACAGTTTGTAAACCAGTATGTGTTTTGTTTTTTTTTTTTGGTATAATTTCTCCATTATTTGACTTCGTTGATAAGTTAAATCAAGAATGTTGTGATCTCTAGGGAAAAGGGTCAGGAGCTACATAAAATTCTGTAGTAAATGCACAAAATGCATAATAAACTGTCACCCTTGGGCAAAATGTGTTATACGCACACTCAATGAAACATTTTTATTATTTAATATGATATTAGTTCAAACCATCAGATACTATGCCATAATGTTACCAAAATCCAGTTAAAACACATCATGTCATACATAAATTACAAATAGGCAGAGAACCTGTTCCAAGTTCTTTCATCTTGTAGTTATATAGCACTGCTCTTCTCAATATGTATATATTTTATAACAGGTTCACATATTAACATATGTATACATTATGTTCAGGTTCTTCATCTCCCTGATTAGAGCATGGGCCATATTTACAAACAACAATATTTTAGCACATAATTAGTAGTAATATATTATTTTCTACTAATCACCAGATACATACCAAAGTTTCTGTTCTATTTTCAGGAAATAAATATGCAACTGAATTATTTGAACTGAAGACTCTCTTTGCTACAAATAGGAAAGATGGTTTAGGATGCGCCTACTCGAGCTGATTATTCCACAATTTTCAACATGGTCTTCTTGATTACCTGAGTATGCCACCTTGCTTATCCCTTCCTAAGCACTATCACCATATTACATTCTCATTTTCAGCAATGGCAATTTGAAATAGCTGAGGTATTTATGATTTAACACTTAGTGGAGAACCATTGTTGCGAAACATTCAATCTATATTGATTTACAAATTTACAGTGACAAGTATCACACAACACAGTTGATCATGTGGCATTTGCTCTTTATTCAGTTGTATTTTCTTTATTACCTATCAGGCATTAGACCCATTCTCGACTGATTCAAAATATATACAGTAGAATCCTTTTAATTCGAACTGGAAGGGAAAAAGAACTGACTTCGAATTAAGCAAGTTCGAATTACATTATGGTCTACAAAAATAACTATAACTATTATATGGTTACTTCCCTTGATGTTAAAACTACTAAACTTTAGGCATGCTCTAAAGTTTAACTAGATCTAGATCTTTTAGTTTGTCTGTGTTTCTGGTCAACAATTTTATTTTCATCTCTATAGTGAGTTTCTCTTCAACGGTTTGGGTCTTGATATCTAAATTTAAAGGGATCTGAATTAAATCTATAGAACGCAAAGTGTAGATCTAGGTCTACAAACTACAATGTAGATCTAGCTTGTTGGTCAGTACGACCGCACCGTTTCAATGAGAGTTGACAGTCACTGGTGTTTCACTGGCCTCGAGTTAGATCTAGTCGAAGACAGCAACAATGGGTTGAGAAACAGGGAGAGTGTTTATTACATGTGTACCAAAAACAACCATCTTGCTCTCACTAGTGTCAGGTGTGGTTGGCCCACGGAGCTATTATTAGGCCTACCCATTGTCCAGTCATACTGTTCATTCATGGTTGTTTTGAAACTGATGGTCAGTGGTCAATCTCCTGAGGCGGAGTTTGCTTTCATGGGTCAGTTATAGTAATACTAGGCCTATGTGTCTGGTCACTAGTTGGTCCTTGTCCTTCGCATGTACAACGTGGTGGGACAATGTCATGTATAGATCGATAGCGCATTGTTCTTTGTTGAAACAGTGGTAGATCTAGAAGTAGAAGTCAACGCGTGTTTCGGGGTACACTGGGGTGGTGCAAAATGGATGGGTGAAACAACATAGACATTCAACAAGTAAATTTTGGATCTTCACGTTAATGCTGTGAAAACTTCAAATTCCCCCATTCGAATTATGAGGAGCAGGGCAGACCTAGTTCGAATTACGAAGATTATTTTTACTAAGGACAAAGACGGGGGAAAAACCTAGCTTTCAGGAATATTTGAGTTAAGCAGAAATTCCATTTAGAAGAGTTCGAATTATTTGGACTCCACCATACATGTACTGATGTTAGTTTTCTATTCTAGTATCGCTACTGACAAAACAAATTAAGTACTATGTCACTTTAAAATTTCTCGTTACCTCAATTCCTTGTGGGAAAATCAGCCTGCACCCATCAACCACACACATGTATGTATGTATGATCATACACAAATGAAACTGGAAATATAAGTGGTATCTTAAATTGATACCTGATGTAAGAACTAGTAACTGACATACTAATTATTGACACCTGGGTGTATAAATATTTATTAACAGCAAAAACAGGGTGAAAAATCTTCAGTGTATTCAATGAAAGTATCATGATATTGTTTAAGGAAAAAAAAAAAGATGTTGCAAACAGTACAGTATACTGCTTGAGTGTTTTGCAATGCCCTTGATTCATGCTGTCCATTCATTTCAGTCAAATTCTTTCACATCTGAACATATTCACAGTATGGATGACATGAGAAAAAAAAGTGCCTGTTGAAATTCAGCTAATCTAAATCATCATGAGTTTAGCTCTCTACTTTCATTGACTCAAGACTATATAAGTCTAACCTGCCTAAACATTCAAACAAATGCCATGCATCCCCTTGAAATGGGTCCGACGTTTATGTTACGTTCTATGTACGTCTTTCAACCTCCCGGGCCGATGTCAAAACAGATTCTGTTGGGAAAATAGGATTCTACTGACTGTGGGGTCATAAGAGTTAGCTCTGAATGTGAATATCTCCGCATAGATGCGCTGTAGCTAAAACAGTTTTTTCATCGAAGTCAATTACACACACTCACTTCTCTTTTGCATTGGCACCAATTAATCTATGCATGAAAAATTAGACATCAGATTCATCAGACATTATCAAAAATACTTTTTTCGGGGGTATAATTAGGGATTTTGTTGTACTAATTAATCTATAAAGTTTCAACCTGGCAAATACTCCTTATCCTGTGAGAAAGAATGGCATGTTTTAAGTACTGTTAGTGCTTTCAATAGCTAGTATGGCACAACTGCTACTCTGTGTGCATCCATGCCCCTACAATAAATTGATGACATAAATGAGCTGTATCGTTGAAGAGGGCAGATCTGTTCAAACTGATCCGTCATCTACTGAAACAAGAGTTCAACATTTACTGACACTTCTGTAATAGTAGTGACAGTAAGGAATCCAACATTCATATCTATCAATCTGTCATTAACTGGCAGCAGAGACAAAATGTACTCATCAACTGACATCAGCTTCCACACTTAAAACATACAGGTACAAAGTTATCAAATACCTAAATTTTAAAACTTAAAAAAAAAAAAAAAAAAAAAAAAAAGGACATGAAGTAAAAGAGTTAAAAAAAAAAAACAACTAACAAAAGCAATATACAACATAGTCATACCTCGAATACTTGCATGTTATGGGAAAAGGACAAGTGACACTGCACATTTCTCAGGGGACATGAAAGTTAACTTGTCAATCACAAGAAAAATGATGCTATTTATATAGCTATAGTCTGCATGATCAAAACCTTTCACTTTATTTAACAACTTATAGATCTATTTCCCAAGGTCAAACAACAAAATGTATTACAGAATGATATGAGAACAGTTCCTTTACTACTGGCAATGCTTATTCACCATCGTCCTTGAGCATCATATTGCATTCTTGACCGGTACGATTAAACTCATTCTGTGTACGACGGCAAACATTTCAATAACTATTTTAGCATTTTCATCCTTTTCTCATAGCACAGCATGGCCTGTTGTCTAATGAGTTGAACATGATTTTCGTGACAGGTCTTGTTTTTCTCTAGGCACCTACAGGGCATCAAATCTCATTCTAATCACCGCAGTGAGACATAGGATTTCATAAATGATTTGACTTACCAATACAGGATTTGGATACGTCTTCAAGTGTTCTTAAAAAATATTGCCTACAGAAAAAACATCAGTTCAAATGAATAATTTTCAATTGGCAATAAGAAGATGAATATCCTTCAAAAAAATTTGAAATGAGGGGAAAAAAAAAAGCAAACCATCACAAGTCATGCATACCTGAGACAGCCTACCCTCTAGTCAAAAGGCCTCTTAATCTTATGAAGATGAAATATTTCAGAAATAAATAATGATGAAAAATGTCACATTCCCTCTGAAGCAGTCCCCTTTAGTTTTCTTTTATGTATTGATTTCAAATTCAACGACAATGACAGGCAATACCGTAACGAGAAGTATTCTGAAGAGAGATGGTGCATGTTATTTTGATTTCTAGAAAACAAATTAAGATTTTCAGATCAAACCGGGCTGTTCAGTATAATGTCATACTGTTTAAATATGTGAATAAGGAAAGGAGAAAGTAAGAAAACAGGCAATTTGCTTGAGGAACTATAAAAAAGGGGTGTGACAGAGACAACAATGAGCAGTGTTAAGCAAACCTGGAGTGATTTAAATTCAACAGGTCCGTATGTTATAGATCAGCAAGGTCATTTATCTCTTTGGAAAATCTGAGACACTGAAAAACGTCTGTTCTTTTTTTTCTCGAAACAGTCATTTTGTAATTCAGCAGATGTCCTTAATGAAGCTAACCATGGCACCAAGATCTGGAAATTATGTGGCAAAATTTTTTTCTATAAGTAAATTTTCATTATGACCACAATCAAATGTTAATTACTACTCAAGTATTTCTACTACTGTTGACATTCCTAACTCAAGTATCAATGCTCATCGTGTTTGAAAAAATTTATTATAAAAACAGAAAATTTGGCTGATGAAAAAAAACTCCACTTCACTGCTCTGATTCTTAATTCACTCCATGAAAGACGTAAAGTGCGCCATCTCATCTCAGCTTGATCTTGTTACTAACATCTCTCCAAAAATAAAGACAGAGAGATGCACAGAGAGAGAGAGAAAATGCTGATCTCTAGTGAAAGAAAATTCGATGAGGGAGAAAGGCAGGGTGACAAAGTCAGCAGAAAGACAGATACAGAGAAGATGACAAATAGAGGAAGGAAAAAAATAATGAAATATCACTGACTGGGTGTGTACCATTAGAACATCTCATTGGGCGCGTGAGCTGCAGCAGATGTACTGAGGTAGCTGGGATGTCCATAGCTGTTACGACTGCCTTGGTATGAGAACTGTTCGAAGTAGGGCAGCTGTCCATCCTCAGCAATGGGGTCCAGCCGGTTGCCCAGCACATGAGAGCCGGGGGTGAACAGTGCCTCCTGGGCAAACTCCTCAGGGATGTACTTAGTGTCCCATTCATTCTCCACATCTGGCTTCCATGGGGGTGGGATCTAAGCAATGACACAACAAATACAAGCACATGGGACCAGGATTATTAAGCAAAAGACATGGGAGGGATGACACCTGTCAGTGGACCTACGTACCTACCTACCTATCCTAGTCATGCTAGTCCTGCTGAAACACGACCAAGATGCATAATGCAAAATGTGCAAATAACTTGAACGTTCTGACTGTCTGACCTGTCCACAGCATTTATGTCAACAAGAAAATGAAAGACGCATTTCTGAATGTAAAATCAGGCCAGTGAAGACAAATGATACATGACTATCCATTCCACAGTCTTCCTTATGTAAAATAACATTAGGGCCATGAGAATCTTATCAAAAATGAAGTAGAGCTGGTTTCTTTTTTCAAAGCTCTTGTTTTCTTCAATATGGAGATACTGACTACAGAGAAATTATCTATTCAGCTGACTGAACATTATTTTTACCCAAACATTTTTGTACTCAATTACAGCAATTTTCTCAATTTCACAAATTAAATAAAAATGTACATAAATACATTTTTAAAAAATACAGATTAAAAAAATCTGCAAAACATCAACTATTTCTGGACTTCAGACTAAGGAAAATGACATTGAAAATGATTATAAAAATGATTGAAAAATGCACTAATGTCTTATCTCAAACACATTTTGGTGTAGTTTTGAAAGCTGCTGGCTAAACATTAGAGAGCTTTATTTTTCATTGTAGGAATAGTCACCACAGTAATGAATACAAACAAGTAAAATTTTTTAAAATAAAAAAAACGAAAACAGAAGAAAATGTGAGTGAGTCTTTGTTATGTTTTGAAAATTTGCAAAGGCAAGAACACATGAAAGAACACATTATTTACATATCAGATTGCACATTTATTTCTTTCTGAATTATTTCAAATGAATTACAATGAGTCTGGGTAATCAAGAGCTCGAGTTAACTGGTAACAATTAAATCATGCACTGGCCTTCAAGAATTTTCAATCTCAAACCAACTTGGAAATGAACACATTGGATGAACTATTCCACTGAACTAGTGTTGATAGCAAAAACAACTGAACCACATATGAAAGCACCTTTCTGAACACTAATATGAGGAAAATACATAAGCTAGTTCTTCACTTTCATGCAATTTTACTACAGTAGGCCTACATGTCTTCTTATCCATATTTAAGTTTTTTTCATCTTTGCGCATCCAGTCATTATCAATGTTATACAATAGAACCAACAACTTCTACTTCTTATACAAGTAAATCTCTTGCTGTACTTGAGTCATTTCAGCTTATCCTAACTATTCTTCTCTTTCATTTAATATCTGTATGTAAACAAGAAGAGAGATGCCTATGTAGACATCCCTTCATGAAGCCTTCAATAACGCAGTGGTGAATGTACATCAGAGCAGAAAATATTAGCCAACTAAAAGACAAGCCAAAAACACACCCACAACACAGGTTAGTTCCAATACAACAGAGTTAGTCAAATCCACACACACAGTGATGTGGCAACCACAGCCACATGTGGGTCACTACATTATACAGGCTCAAAGCTGTCAAAAGACCAAAGCCCCAATATGCATGAGGTCCCGCATCTGAATGCCTGATCTAGCTAAGCATGAGAATACAAATCTTCATAGAAAAAAAAAAAATTCTGTAACTCAATCAAGAATAGAAAAGACATGCAGTGAACTTGACAAGATTATGTTTTGCTCACAACATATCTTGCACTATGCTACAAACATGATTATAGTCCTTCCCATTTGGCAGGGATATATGTAAATAAATGATGTTTATTGTAAAAGTCTTTGAACTCGTAATGATATGAATCACATCTGGCATTAGTCAAACATAACGCAAAACACATGTCTTCCCATCCACATTTCTGTGGAAACTATACAAACCGGGCTTCGCATAATAACAATTTTGCTAAACAAGTCAGGTATCCTGATAGAATAACTATATGGCCACCACCACTGAAATTATATGAAAAAAAAAGAATGTTAAAAAACGAGGATAAGTCAAAAAACGCTGAGAGTTGTGATATATCTCAGCAACCAATTAACATACATAACAGGCATTCCTGAAATACTCTTTTCCCTCCCTCACACAAAACTTCCAGCCCCCCGAAACATCTATGAAAGGCATCACAATACCTTTCTTGGATTTGGCCTGGTGCTCTGAACTCACCACTTTTGCCAAATCCTGCCACTCAACTGAAATTTCTTCCCAATAAGTTTTCGCTAAATTCTGGAAACAACCGAAAGTTGCATGGTGCCAAGTCAGAACTGTTTGGAAGGTGGGTAAGGATTTGAATTTCTGCATTTTCCAGAGGTGATATACTGCCCTTTATTTTATGGGAACTGCATTATCATGGAACAAATGGGTTCTCACTCTGTCGATGTTTGGAGACTGTTCATGTACTGCATGCAGAAGTTTGGTAAGCACAGAGTCTATAAAGTGTCCAGAGGTAACTGCTAGAATATATTCAACAAGAGAGCCAAGGTGATTGAAAAGTCTCTTGGAATTCCCAAATCCCGAAGCAAAGTTGTTGGACTATCATCTTTTTTTCATTTAATCAAACTGTTAGCACACTTCATTGGGATGCCTGGAAACTTGCCCAGCAGACTGTTTTTGGATATGAGGTGCAAATCGTCCTAGCAAATTCTTCACAAAACCATATCTATCTGCTTTTTGCTGCTCAAAAGATGTGAACTATGGTGAAAATGGTACCATAGGAAAGGCCAAGAGTGTCACTTATTTCACCTATAGTAGTATTTGGGTCTGGTTCATTCTTCAATCTCACAGACTAAATAGAGGTAGGAGTGATTGCCACTTTTGAAATGCCAAAATAAGGATCATTGCTATCACCAGTTTTACCCCCTTTAAAACAAAGTACTCAGCCACAAATGATCGGATACGAAAAGGAAATGTTCCACAAACAGCAAACCAAATCTTCATGTATTCTGCTTGGCAGACCTCCAAGTTGTGATTTAGTGAAAATGCAAAATGATTTGTCCTCTTTCAAAGCCCCAACAATGTTCTGCAGAAGTTCATACCTTGTGTCATTTTGTATACACTAAGCCAGACCATGCTAATCGAATTTCATTTTTGACGTGATGTGCACAGAAAATTGCACAAGCTTTAATTTGATACCAAATTTCTACTTATTTTAAAGTCAAAACTGGCCAATTCTCAGAATTTATTGACTCATCTTTGCCAAAAAAAAACCCCCTTCTTTTCACCACTGTGATTGTAACGAAATGTCTCAATAGCAAAAACCTTTACACAGTTATATGAAAACTCACAACGGCAATAGTTCATAATTTTCTCCTTTCAAATCAATCAACTGTCTCAAGCTTAAAAAGAGGATTTTTTCATGATGTCTCATCGCTCCCAGAATTTATGTTATTTTCTATCAGTATTAATTTCTTCTGCACGGAAGTACATATTCCATGTTTATTTGTATAAATGTGTAATTCTAGTTGTAAAAATTAATTTCAAAACTATGGGAAAAAAAAAACAACAAAACTACAGTGCATCCAATTCATCTACTATTACATGAAGTGATCTTGGGATAATTTTTTTTTTTCTGAGATAAATAAATCAAATGATAAAATTAGCTGTATCTGAGTATAATATAAATATATGTATACTGACTATTGTATTGTAGAGATAAATAGCAGTATGATGATACTGAGCAAAGCAGGAAAATTGTACACATTTACATAAAAACAGAACTGGAGGTCTCTCTGCCAATCAGAGGGTGTATATACAGCTAAGAAATATCTGAAATATGATAATGCTGTGAGCAAAAACAGCACAGAGTGAACAAGACTGCAGGCTCGCATGCCTGGGCAATACAACGAGAGGGACAGAGAAAGAAATTTAATGAGCATCCAATTTTTCATGCTCGCTAATGATGACAGAAAGTGCTCAGCTCTACTGATTGAGAAAAAAAAAAAAAAAGATTCCTGAAGTATAATATAATAATAAGCTCTACTGATTAAAAAAAAAGATTACTATAAGTATATAACACTAATCTATTATACCTTTTCAAAATCTCTATCAGCCAAAAAGTCTAACTCTAAAACTAAAGGCCTTGTTTTGACTAGAGAAAAAAAAAAAAGAAAGAAAAAAAGAAAACTACAGAAAAAAACAACATCTATTTCAAAACAAAACAAAACAAACAAGAGAGAAATGCCACAAACAGGGGTGATGCAGATTATACTATTTCTAAAAAACTAACAGGCATCTAATAGTGAGCAAATTAAGTGAGACAAGCACAGATGGGAGAAAAGCATGAGAAAAAATACAGTACAAGCATTGTCATCATCTTACTAACACCACGTCTGAGAATCATTAGAAACCTGAGCAAATATCTTAAAGTTGTAACCTGATTGTATGTCAAAGCTACAGCAACAGCTTAAAATAAAATCATTTTAATTTATCTATGGTCTTGAGGACTGAACACTGACATGAGGTTGTGATTCTCTCTTACCCATAAGAGGTTTTCAAATTTATATTATTTTGTATCTATGTCACATAACATTACACTTCAACACAAGATACAAATAAAATAAACCTGAAAACCTCCTGTGAGGATGGATAGTGTCAAAAAAAAAAAATTGCACATCATGATATGATGATGGAAAAAAGGGTCATGAACTTCTGTCATAGAGACGTCTATATGTATCTTTTTGAAAACTTATCAAAGTAATGAAGAAAGTTGACTTCTATTTACATACTGCATTCCACACAGGCAAGTAGTGTTAATATGAGGTGGGGGCAAAAATATATTGAATTATACCCAGCTGTAATGTTTCCAAACTTTTTTCTTCAAATAATTAAAAATTCTGGTTTCTAATTGCAGAAATAAAAAATATAATGTTATGTCACTTCAGTGGAATACCCAAAGATGGGTCATACATTGTGTGACAAAAAAATATGAACATCCTCATGGCTATAATCTCATATACAATCCAGTCATGAAGGTTACTCCTAAAACATTTGTAATAAAATCTGAATAAAGTGCTTCATTTCTTTAGTCACACTCAAGTCATAATCCATTTGGCAGCTGTCATGTGGATTTTTAAAAATACTCAACTTGAGGAAAGAAAAATGCTCACAAGAAAGCATAAAAACTGTCCAAATTACAAAGGCAAATCTGTTACAGGCAGATGATGTAGTATTTAGCGTAACAAAACAAATCAAGATCAACCAATTACAGTTCACAGATTTATGTGGCACTAGAATATTTTCAAGGCAGCAAAATATTATACTTAAGACATACATGTATTCCAAAACCCAAGACAAAAGCCAACTCTTTCAACATCAGGGGTTTTCTACATTGGCACTATGATTTTGATAATGACAAAAAGGTGCATGAAACTAAGCAAGATTCCTCTATTCTGTGTCAGTCATTGACCTATCACAGCTATATTCTGCCCTATCCAAGCCACTAATGACCTTTCAGTCACAGAAAGTAATCAAAAAACCTCCATCTGGCGATGATTGCTGATTGGTACTCACATGGTCATATGACAATATATGTCTTGCACCCAGGGCAATTGAGTCAGAAGTCACGCCAGGTGATTTCGAGCTACAGCCGTTTCTAACTATTTTCCGACTCAAGTACCAAATTTATTATTTTTTTTTCACAAAAACGAAAATGTAATATTTTTAACCTAAAAAAAAAAAAATTTGAATTAAATTTTGATATCTGAGTCAGAAAATAGTTCAAAATGGCCGTGACTCGCAATTTCCGACTCATTTGCCTTAAGCACAAGACATATTGTCAGCTGTCGAGAAAATTGTTAAATCCAATATGCTGCCAACGTTATAGGCAATTTCATATAAACCCTCACTGTGATAACTCCACAAAATCATGTGGCGTCTAACTATTCACCAGTGTTGAGGTTATTAGCCCTTGTTAGGTTGTGGGTGATAGCTCCATGAATTCGTGCAAGCCTCACATGGCCTGCCAGTGATGACTCCATGATATCGTGAAAATCACATCAAATACTTTAAATAGATTTCATGGTAGTTTCCCCCTTCCTACCCCCTCCTAAGAAAGATGGACTTGTCCAATGAGCTCAGCTGAATATTTTCATTTGAGTGGTGACCCCGTTTAGGTCAACAAGGAAATACATGTATGCAGGGAATTCATCTATTTTCAAACACATTTCATTTATTAAATTGTATTAAAATGTTACAAGTCAAATTTTGTGAATATTTTTGTGAATACATCCCATGTCTTATCCTCATCCCCCTAAAAATTGCATCAGTGGTGGTCAAGGCTGTGATAAAATAGCATCACTGGTGGCAAAGTAGGTCACCTCATGAATTTCTGGGGTTATCATTGGTGAACCTTGGCGAGGTATAGGAGCCATTGCAGTAAGGATTAAACATTTTACTCTGATATGATCCACAACTGTTTGTGTTACGGCTGTGGTATCAAAATTCCTTGTAAAATGGTGCAGAAATGACAATATCTTTTTTATTTCGCTCTGTGATGATTCCTTCAAATTCCTGATTTCTGACCGATTTATGTACTGAATGTCAGGGAAGGGGGAGAAAATCTAGAAAGGAATTATAATTGTTCATAATCATGAGAAGACCCTGTGTTTTTTTCACAATGTTTCAAAGAGCAGCAACAGTGCGGCTATAGAGGGCTTTAAAACTGACAATAAAACACTTTCAGTCTGAGTTTATATCATGGCGTCTGAGGTAGGCCTGATGCACTGCTGCTCTATGTCTTGGTGCCGTGTCACTTTTAGGTACAACTAATACCTATCTGTGCTTTGACTGACTCAACTCCCTCTGAAAGTAAACTGATCCTGGACAATTTAAAAAGACTTAAACAATTTTATCTATATTGAAATTCAAAAGATTCTGAACATGTTCCACACTGATCAGTCTCATGTGACCAGAGAGACATTGCTCCAATAACAATAATAACAACAGCAATACAGCCGTGAAAATAAATCATGAAAAAGTAAAACTGCACATAAATTCAATGTCATACAAGATAACAACAGGTCTACGACAACAAGGTACAAACTGAAAAACACAAAAAGGGAATATTACAGCTGAGGAGCCACAATTCATTGAAATAATGTGAACTACTCACAAGAAATACCAGCAAAACCATGGGAAAACATGGAGCGCATGAACAGCAAAAAATATTGAACAACCATAAATCAGGTTTTTGTGGCCATTATTTTTTTAACAACTATAATAATGATAATAGAAAAAAAAAAAAGACTAACTAACAAAATAGAAAAAAGCTGAAAAATCTATGAGAAGCCAGCTCTGAAACAGTCTTGGTTAGCTGGTCTGGCAAAGTGAAAATTGCTTGTGAACACCTGTTTTATGAAACTCAGCCCCTGGGCAAAAAAATGACTGGTAAAAACGAGGACAGCCAAATGTAGGTATCCATATAATGATAAAAATGCCCTGCTAAGGGAAATCTATGTTGATATTGCAAATCATTAAAAGTGTTTCATTTGAAAGTAAATATGAGTTAATTGATCAAGTATTTCAATAAATATGAAAAGCAAATAACAGTCTAGGTCTCACAGACTATCTAACAAAAGTTTCAATAAAATCATTATAAAATGGAATATTAAACGAAGAAATTTACAGATATGTCTTTGATGCAAGATTCTGTGCAGTTTACTAAATTCATCCTCTATTAAATCCCTCTCATACTAAATGCAAAACAGACCTCAAATCGACAAAAAGGCCAGCATTTGTATGAACTATACAAAAAAATCAATGTTAAGATTCGCCATGTGGCCATATAGAACATTACATGTTCATATAATCCTCATCATTTATTAATGCTTATGTCAACTAAAAAGCTTATGTCAACTGATCTGATCAGTTATAAAGGTCGTAACTGACTTTTGTTTTTTATTCTGAGAGTTGGGTTTACTTGATCTGATTCCCTGACATAACAATGAATTGGGGGGCCCTGACGTGTATGACAAGGCATATCTGTCAATCCATTTGCACATAGTAACAAAGTCTATGCAGGGATTTAACTCAACCTTGCACCTCTAAAGCATCTGAGAGATATATTTAACTGTTAGTGGAATGGCACTAAAAATGTAACTAAATACCTGACATTTCGCTGGAATGCAAGATAAGGCTGGCTGCCGCAAAGTCATACCAAAGCTTATTTACTGACAGTGAATTATATATATTGGGGGGGAAAAAAAGTTAAATTTAACCTGATAATCTAAACTTTTAACAACAAAAGTAACTGCTATAATATAATAAAACCTAATATTATGTAAGTCAGGAATAGTTACATTCTATGACTGTGCATCAGAATATTGTATAGTTGAAAAATTGGATCTTCATTTAGAGCTGTGTCCACTTTTGTGACACTTATCAAATGGGCAGCAAGAGAAAATCTCTTAACTGTGTGAAATTGTATCAAAGTAGGTATTGTTCTTTAAAAAAAGCCTGAAACCTACAATGGATTGAGAAATTGCAGCTGAATCTGGGACCTCTGCTGAGAGTAATGTTCTTACTGACAGTCAATATCCTAAATCAAATCTAAAATGCAAAAGATCCTTCCTGGGGATAGACTTTTTTTGTCAGATCTTGCAAATCATTCACATGTTCTTTCTTTCTTTCTCTTAAAATTTATTTGCCTCTATTAATGCGTGTATTGGCCAATGATCCAGAGCATTGTGTTGTTTAGTTTACAGATTCCATGTGGTCTCAAAGCTCATGCGGTTACTGGCCAAACTTCCTCGACTTCCGTGATAGCTAAACTGCTCAAAGTAGGGCAGGGTCTCCATCTCCTCGGCAATGGGAACCAAAGGCTGTTGTTGGGCTCCCGCCACTGGGGGCGTAACATTGACAGCTTCTCCAGTGAAGACTTCATCAAAGTAGCGGGTGTCCGTCTCGGATGTCACCTGAGGCTTGAAGGGCGGTGTGATCTGTGATGAGGTCACCCCAGATAACGACCGCGGACAAAATGCGTCCCAACGTGGCACAATTGGTTTGGTAGCAAAGGAGGTTACAGAAAGCAGCATTAGAATGGTGTGGGATGATGGTGAGATGATGGTGCAAGAACTGCAAACTTCACCAAACAGGGTCTCAGTTTGAATGGAGATGAGGATGTTTCTACTCCGATAAACCTATACGCCACAAATCATAAAGGCTCTTTGATCTTCTGGAAGTATTTGTGAACTGTGGTAAATTGTCAATTTTCTCATGTGCTAGTAAGACATTCAGATCGATATCTGTGCTACTCATGTCAGATTTGAAAACGTATTGAAAAACCCAGCCTATGGCCCAGCTCACATAGGAAGAAACGCGAAATGAGAAAAACGAAACAGGAAACGCCTCATGCGTATGAATAAAAGTGGTAACAATGATTTAAATGACAATGTGCACATAGGAGGTAACAACACGGCAGAAACGCAAGCACTGATGTGAGGAGGCAAAGCGAACTTCTTCATTTTTCGTGTGGCGTTTCTTGTAGTTTCCCATGCAGCTGCAGTGCAATGCTTTATTCTGCTACTGCGTTGACGTAGAGATAACACAGCGTTCTTAGCTTCCACTATGGACGATTATAGAAAAAATGTTATAGAACTTATGAGAGGCCGACCATTACTGTGGGACCCCACAAACCCAAACTACAAAAACAATGACCAAAGAAAGCAAGTTTGGGAAGAGATTGATGGTCAACTTAAACCACCAGCAGGAAAATTTATTATTCAGTATTATAGAAACCAAATAAAATCAACAGTAGTAGATCTATTACTTTATTTGTTTATAAGTTTATTGATCTGCCTGGTAGTCTGTCTGTCTGTTTGTCTGCCTGTCTGACTTTCTTTCTGCCTGTCCATCTATCCATCCATTCATCCATCAATCCATCCACACCTACTTCTCCCTCACCTCCATCCATGCATTTATCCACTAATCTAATTGTCTGTCCATCCATCCATCAACAACGGTGACAACAACGGCAACGGAACAAACGCATCCCTGGAGAAACCATACTTCTAATGGCTGAAGGTAAGTATATGTATGTTCAAAACACTGTTCATCTCCAAAATTATAATCTAATGATACTTTGAAAAATGGAAATTATCAGCCCTTTAATATTCCATAACTGATTTATTTTCTTTCCTTTTTCTTTCTGTTGTAACTACTGGTGCATTTCATGTCACACATTTCTGAAAACCAGATTATCTTGCCATTCTACCTAGCTGTTGGGGTTACTAAAGAAATCGGACAATGCCTTCTGAATATTCATGGTATCAGCTGATGCTCTACCTCCAGATGTATTCAGTGCAAGAGGTTGCAGCTCATATCTGAGGAATCCATTTTGTCAACTGGTCTACGTAAGAGCATGACCAGGCCTATGTGATCAGATAATGTGATGTGAGGCGTTTCGCGTTTTGCAGTTTCGCATTTCTTGTTTCTTCCTATGTGAGCCAGGCCTAAGAGCTCTGGTGCTTCATTTACATACTCTTAGCTTCAGCCTGCACTGGATAATTCTGACCTGCTGTTTCTCTGTATGTAACCCACTATTTTTTTCATCATTTTTATGAGAATTAGTTTTAAAATGAACAAATCAACTGTAAAACACAAAATGTGTTGATGCTGAAATCTGGTTTCTGAATTTGTGATCAATTACCAAGAGTAGCAAATTGGTTAATATCACTAAATCTGAACAGTGTTTGATATTATCCATTTTCTTAACACAAGAAAAAAAGTCTGAAAACAGTGAAAAAGAAACAGATCTTCATGCAATTTCCTTTCCTGCGCCTGAATAACCAATGCTATAAATGGAATGTTAATTTTTAAAATTTTTCTTTCTTCTTCTTCTTTTGCAGATAAGTCTGGTTCTAGAGTTAGCTGGTGTCATCTTGAAAATGACCCTGTTCATTTCCATACAGCTCTACAGTATCAAAAGTTAAATGAGACCCTGTTCTGTGAATGTTAGCAAAACTAAAGAAGCACAAACACGAAAACTGAAAAAAAAAAAGTTTGAAGTGTTCAGATTCAATTATTCTACGGGAGAACTTATGACTCATTCTGTTTATCATCTTTGTCTTATTTTGTAGTTTTAAAACACTTCAAACAAGCTCCTAGATCAAAGATCAGACAAAGAAAAGGATAAGGCAGAAAACAAGCCCATCAAAACAAGATGGAATAACACAGAAAGATTTCCATTTCATGAAGAAACATTGGACTAAAACTAAATTTAAAAGAAAAAAAGGGAGGGGAAAAAAAAAATTACTATCTCTTCCTTCCCCCTTCATTCTAAAGCTGCATTCAACATGTCGTGTCTATGATGCTGTCTTTAATTATAAGAGTATCATTCCCACTGCTTATATCTTTATCCGCATTATAGTAACTGATGTAAATTTTTTTTTTCTCATGATGAAAAACATTTCCTTTGAACTGAGCAAAAAAAATTGGGGAATTAGGTCCAAGCACCAAATAAGGCAAAAGTCAAAACTCAAGCAAGTTTTCCATAAAACCTGAAGACCAGCTGACATCACCAGACTAAAACTTCCTTCTTCAACTCGACAGATTTGTCTCCTCCCCCCTCCCTCCCTTTCTATCTCTCTTTTACTGACATCCAAATGATGACAAGTGTGCACGACAGGCAACACAAGGCAAAGAAGGGAAGGATGTGGAAGGTAAAGAATGCACACAGGTAATAATACAAACATCTGTATGACTCACACAGGTACACAGGTGAAAGAATCTTAAGATGATAAAAAAAAATATAAAAAAAAAGAAAAGAAAGGAAGAAGGTGTGTGCATTCAGGCTTATGGATAGGATTCTCAACAGTACCCCTTTTAATACACAAAAGCGGGAAAGAAAACAACATATCTATTACAAACCTGAATGAGACTTCACAAATAACCTAGAGATTCCCTTCAATCTTACTATGTATGACAGCCCCTAACTTTAAAAAGCGAGTTTTTCTGTGTCCAAAGTTAATCACTGCTGATGATACTCAGGGCATGCAGTTTGCACAGTGTCAAAATTTTCAGTTGACATCACATATTGCCAAACATCTCTTGTTCCCAACATGTGGAAAATGTGGGCATAAAAATATCTATGTTGATGATAAATCCACAATCATCATGCCCAGTTAAGTGTCAACTGTGAATGAAACATTGAACAAAAAAAACAAAACAAAAAAGAAAAACAAAACAAAAAAAAAAAGATAACACATGACGCCAATAAAATCCTGGTAGATATTATTTACAGAATTTATTATGTATGTTTCCCTCCAACAGCAAATTTAAATTTCATGACCATAGAGCTTTATCGACTGTCACAAAAAAAAAACAGGGAAAGTTAAAAAAAAAAAAAAAAAGAAAGAAACTCTGAGACTAAGGGATTTTCATCTCAAAGACACACAGGTCTGAGAAAATGATTAGGTTAATAATTTCCATGCTCTTCTCTATCTATCCAGTTCATTTGTAAATTAACCCAAAAGCCAGCTTGGTTTGTGTCAAAATGCAAGCAGTAAAACAGCTAAACAGCCCTGGACAGACAAAGCATAAGTGAGTCAGACAAAGACCACTCCACAGAGATCGACACGCATCTGTTCAGAGAACCGAAGTGAGAACTGAGGTGCATCATGTATCAGAATGACATAGAGGGAAACTACTCAGATTCAAATTGTCATCAATTTTTATTTATGATTTTTGTTCTTTAAATTTCCCCTGGCACAAAATATGTAAAGATAATAATAATTCAGATCGGTGGATGCTTATTGGGCCCCTATGTCCAACTAAATTTTCTTCACTATGTGTTTCAGTTGAATTTCATTTCAAGGCAGCAGCCAATGGTCAAGTCTATGAGTTGTAACCCACAGCGCTCTTCTTTCAAAAAGGTAAAGATTTTCATTTTGAACTGGATCAGTAAGAACCCTCTGGTGAAAAATTACAAGTCTGTGAACTCAAGTTTTGAAATAAAGAAACCAGACCCCCTTTGATGTCCATGATAATGCTGACAATTTTCATCTACATTTGTAAAAATATCTGTTACAAAAATATATGATAATTTCCATAGACAAATGATTAAAAATGATATAAGAAACATTTTTATAGATTTTATGAATATCATCAGCAGAGGGCCTAAGCTTATGCCAGGAATGCCAACTGACAACAGACTCTTGAAGTCTGTATGCATGTTTTGAATACTGCTAAATTAAATCTAAATCAATAGCACCGTAATTTAGGTGTAAAATTAGTTTGCTGTCGCATGGGCCATACTGAGCCCCCCCCCCCCTTTTTTTTTTTCAGTTTGGTGTATAAGCAAAAGTCTGTTGTTATTCTGTACTTTACTTTGGTCCTAACTTCACTTCAACTTAAATTTTAAATTGACCACCTCAATATCGAGTTTGGTTTATGTTACTATAGGTGAAGTTGTATATAAAATTCAGACATCGGAGGCATATAGTGCAATGCAGAACCTTACATAAGGGGCCAGTAAATGAAAATGTGTCTGATGCTGATCGAAAAATGAATTCCAAGACAAATCCATGAGTAACTGACATACATGGCATGCCAAATGTGCTTACTGTAAGGTGGTGGGGAAAAAAAAAAAATTATTCATAAGCATATGCCAAGCCATGCGCTTAAAAATTGAGAGTCATGGTGAACAAATTTCTTTTTATCAAGACTGACACACTTATGAAAGCAATAACAAAAAAAAAAAAAAAAAAAGTACAAGCCACAAACCGTATTCAAAGTGTCACAAGTATTCTACAATTGTATAACTGAACTCATTTTTATGATGGCCACAAGTAAACAACATCACCTGGCTATACCCTATTATTTTACACATTTTACAAAACATGAAAACAAACAAAAACACTGAGTAGTAAAAAATATATTCAACAGTATCAACAGATTTTTCTCAATTGATTACTTGACCAATCATTAAAACTCTTTTTGTTCTCAGAAAAGACCTATGAAATTTAATAGCACTGTGGGGTCTGAAAAATTGCAGGCTTAATTTGGGAGCCTGATGAGATTGAAAACAATGACAACAGTAATAACAACAACAACAAGGAGACAACATGCCTCTCCCTCTATCTGAAACAAGATTTATAATGCAGAATTCTTCCTACCCCCCTGCTGCTTGAGGTAAAATTGCATTTTTAAAAAAATAAGAAAGAAAAGAAAGAGCTATTGGTAAAAAAAGAAAAAGGAGAGAAAAATTTTTTTTTTTCAAAATTTCATGATACTCATGCCAAGACAAGAATTCAGTGACAGGCAGTTGTCAGCAACATGAGGAGAATAACAACAAGGTGAATTTGCAAGACAATAATTACTGAAATTGTGCTAAAGTCTTTTCTTTCGGTATTCAATACCATCTATCAGTTCCATGAATGTTTGAGATGCTGACTTGTAGTTCAACATACTCTCATTGGCCTGCAACAATAACACATGTCAGACATATGCCAAAATGCAACAGATGTTTTCATGGCATTCCTGAGCATGACAGCTATCACATGTCATTGAAAAAAAAATTTTAAAAAATGCACCAATAGAAGAATCCATTAGTTCAGTACAATCATAATGGCATGATTTGTCAAGTGACGTACTTATATTTTCTCAATATCCAAAAGGTGCTGAAAATGACTAAGGCCATTGTGGTAGATCACACTATATTCTCATTTGCTCCTATAATTGGTTCATAACTTCAAACCACAAGTGCGTTGTCATTTTTCTTCAGAATACACAATAAACAGATTTGCATCCACAAAATGTGAGTGAATATGCACAAGTTGGTTTGTTCTGTTCAAACTGTGAGACAAAACTATGTCTTCCAATTATCTTCTTCGTCCCCTACTGTGTAGGCTAGAAAATTATGGCTGAATTTATAATGTTTCTATGCTTCTCATAAGTACCCCATGCAATACACATGCAAAGATGCACATACAAAATGTACTATTTTTGCTTGTCCAGAAAAAAATTCAAACTCAAGAAAATTTTTAACAATCATAAATTTTCAGAAGCCTTTAGTTCCCCATCATCCTCTGTATTGTCTACCTGATTTATAGTTTATAACAAAATTTCTTACTTCAGTGATATCTCATTCAGGGCCATCTGTTTTCAATGTCTTGAGAACAACATATTTTATCAATCTGTCAGTCTATCTTACAACTGGTATTCTTCTGAATTCAGAACTCCTTCATTGAAATATCTCTCCTCAAAAGCCTTGATAAGACAATCAGAGAACAGCAAAATAATTTGTGTACGATACTATCCTACGGAGATGTGCTTTCATAGACATTCCGCAAGACTATGTAAACATATGCATTGTTGACCAACCTCTACAAGGAATCAAAGTAATGTGCAATGCTATTTAGAAGCAATGCACTTTTTTTGTTCTTATCTATTTGTTCTTAAAACCATCAAAATTAACTTGCTGAAATGAATTCACTCCGCATCCAAGGAATATCAGACTATGTCAATGAAGATCTTTTCTCATGTGCATTTTTCAGAGCAATCAGATTTTCATGATCAATTTTATGCTGCCTATTAAACTTCAAATATATATAGATCTATATTTTCTACAGAGTTTATGTCAAACATCTTTGATCTTTGGTGTTACCTTCTACACCACAAATTACACTTCCCTGAATCATTAAAGGCATCCAAAATGTAAGTTTTTACCAGTTTATGAAATCAATAAGGCCATTCTCAGAATAAATATTCAATTTTCAACAAGACAGTCACAAGGTATGATTTCTCTTACCAGTAAATCAGAGAGCATTTTCTTGACCATGCATACTGCATTCACATGCCTGATATCTTTAACATCGAAATGTGAACAATCTACTCCTTAACATCTAGCAAACTCAGATGAGTAAGTTCCTACATTGGAGCAAAAAAAGTGATATTTCACTGCTGTTCTAAGAAAAGGTTGTTGTACCCTGTTTTCGGAATTATAAATCGTTTCATTGTATTTAGAAACATTTCTTTCATTAATGTGCACTCTATATTCTTAAGGAAATTTCCATTCTTCTATCTAGTTAGCCCAAAAACTAATTATATATGAGGAGGAAATAATTTTCTTTCATTTAATTACAATTAACTGCAAATTGTCAGTAAATGCAATTAGTCTAATCAAACCATGTGTTGCTTCCATACATATATTTTGTTTGTACACATGCTTGCAATTCTTTTTTTTTTTCCCTGCTTGTTATTGATCCCGGAAAGACTTGCCTTTGAATCTACTCCAAATACCTGGCTTTTTATCAACTCAAGAATGAATTCTGGGGAGCTTATATTATGCGATATAACTTTTCAGAGTGTCGTTAAAATCGAGATTTCCAGAGTGTTCAACTATTGAAATAACCTCAGGAATTTCTGATAAAATGATGCGGAAAGTAATGTCATTAACTTTTTTTACCAACACCATATCTGAAAGTTTCATAAGTGATGCTCATTTGACATCAGACACTGACGGAAACATGTCCATGACTAGTATTAAGCTTCAACACAAAACAGTAAATCAAACACCAGTTGAAACAGAAACAAGGCTTACTTTTTATTCAAGTTCATTGCCATTCAAAGACTATCATATCAGTTTTCCTCTGAACTACTGAAACAGTCGAACCAGTTAAATGACTTGCGAACTGAATAAATTTTCAAGCTTTTTGGCCCATGATTACTCTGCTGCAGCTCGAGCTATATGATGAAGACCTAGAAAGATCAATCCATGATAAAGTAATTTTATCAACTCTTTCCATGAAATGGGTGCTCAATCTCAGACGTACACTGTATTGGATCTACCACAACTGTAACTATAACACATACCACTGGCCACTAGAAACACACAACACTTAAAGAGTTAGAGACAACAATGCACACCAAAGGTTAAATGTCACACAGGAGGGAAAGAAATCAACACCACAGCACACAAGAAAGAAAACATAAATAAAAAACCTCAAACAGAGAAATAAAAATAAAGAGAGTATGAGAGAATTCTTCAAAATCTCAAACCCTGTTTCAAAAAAAACTTTTTAAAAATTCTTTTTTGTTTATTTGGTTGTTTCTATAAAATAATCTGATGAAAAATGAAGTAATTAGTAACAGACACCACACTGAGTCTTTTATATGTTTTGTAATGTCAAATCCTATGATCATTTTGTATATGTTTCCCAAGAACATAAGCAATACACCACATGGGAATGCTCTAAGGGTGACAGGATCTATGGTAACTATGGGGCATTATTTGAGAGAGGGAATGGAAAAGAAGATTGATATAGCACAGCTGCAGTTTTTTCTCAATGGGACAAAAGACAGCAAGACAGAATTTTCCCTCCCTTATTTACAACACCTACTTATGTTAAAGATAGTTCATGTAGATGTATTCAATTCTGTATCAGGAATAGGGAAAAAATAAAATGTATAGCAAAATTACAGCAAGATTAATTTATGAATAAGATTTAACTAAGACGTAATAAAAAGAAGAAAGTGATGAAATGAATGTATGAAATAATAAATACAATGCTAAAAAACAAAGAGGTAAGGGAAATTATCTACAAGAAAATAGATTGAACAGGGAACGTGTGGATGAAGAAAAATGAATGATAAGCAGATGCAAAATAACTGAACTGAATAGTCACCTTTTTAGCAACAAGGTCTTCCCAGTTAATGGAAGCAAAGAAAGGGTGGCCTTTGATCTCTGCCACATCAGCTTCACTGCCTCCAAGTCTGTGGATCATCAACAACACATGGGATGTCACAGTTGGATTATCAACTTTTTCCATCCCCTTATCCATTCAAATTATTATGATACATAAAATATCAAAAGAAGTGTCCATTGAACAGTAAAGTTTAATTTTCTTTATCTTTTTCTTTCCCCATACTTTTTGCTCAAGGCAGAAAGACTGCAACATCACACCTGTACTGAATCAATCACTGGATGAACGAAAAGGGTACATCATTCAGAAAACCTGTTAGGCATTAAAACACAGAGCAAAGCTTGCTATTGTGTTAGTAAGATGTAACAATAAGGTGACAATTTTTTTTAATATGCAGATTCATCTACAAAATTGGTTGAGATGAGCATGGTGTATAATAAAAGAAAATAGTCCTGCTGTCATCTTGTTCATCAAATTCTCAAAAAGGATAATCAGTGGAATTCTTCGAGCACTTATTTTCACTATATACTTTTATTGCTATAAACAAATTCAGTCACTGGGACAACTGATTTAAGTGCCATTTCCTAATCCAATTTCTCTTCTACTCACAATCTGAAAGCCAAACACCTACCTCTGTTTGGGTTTCTTAGCTAGCAAGCCACTCAGCAGACTTTTAGCTTCCTCTGAGAGATTTCTGGGAAATTTGACTTGCTGCAGCAGGATGAGTTCGAACAGCAGATCATGATCTTTGTTGTAGAATGGAAGCCGGCCACACATCATTTCATACATGACAACACCTGTTCCCCACCAATCCACAGCCCGCCCATAGTCGTTGTCTTCTAACACCTGTTTGGAACAAGCCAGACAATGTCTTCAAGGGGTTATATTTTAAAAGATGGGCTGCAACATATTTGACGCAGCAGTTTCAAGCACATAATGAAATATTGTAAGAAAAATGTTCTATCAACACATTTCTCAGGCAAAAAATGTAGGAACTGCAGTGAAATTCTCAAAGTTTATGTATGACAATGAAAATAGCCTCAAAAGATTGAGCTTGAGCTTCCGATGATTATGCTTTTTAAATTGTTTCAATATCTTGAATAGTTCCCGAGATATTAATTTTTTAAAATTTAATTTTCGCCCTGAAACCAGTCATTTTTACCACTGCATTTTGTGATAGAAGCACATTTTGAACTGTAAATTTGCTGATAATCAATATCTGTAAACAAATTTCACAGCATTTTGCATATCTTGATGTACTCTCAATATGATCATTGAAACCTCCAAGAAGCTATTTATTTATCATTAGGTAAAACTAGTGGTACTTTTACCCAGATGAACAGAATAAAAATACAATTTTGTTTCACATTTGCTCTTCTAATTATCTGATTCTCACAAATGATACACCAATCTTTCTGTTTTAAAAGTGATAATTCTATCTATGAATTTATTTAGAATCTATGGCTCTGTTTCTTGGTAACTTAGAAGCGAATCATATAATGTTAAATACTCAAACAAGTTATGTAATACAACTAGAACGTAACTGCTATACAATCAACCTGCCGCATTCTAGATCTCCATTAACCACTGAAAATAAACTGAGCCTGCTTTCAAATATAATATCCCCATCTAATGTGGACCTTTCACTTTAGATCTCAAAACAAAAAGCAGCTTTAAACTTTATCTGCTCTACTCCCTCTCCTCTCCCAATACTATGGCTACCGTATTTATAGATCTCCTTGACTAGATCTACACAGGCAATTTCAGTCTGTGGATATTACTGCCAGCTCTCAGAATTTACATTGGAGTCATAATTAAATAACGAAAAGACACTTTTTGCAGCTAGATATGGTGCAGAAATCAATTAGATAGTAATTTTCAAAAGATTTTGTGAGCATTACCAGCAAATGCCTCCGTTATCGATAATAGGGATGCAAAATATGAGACGATTCCCGGTTTTGGAGAAACATCAGAATGCAGTGGGTTGTATCAAATGAAATAATTTTCAGCTCATATAACATATGAATGCTCTAACTACAAACAAGGAAAGTTTGGTAAAAACAAGGTGGGTAGTTTTTGAAAACTTATGCAGTAAAGTTTCTCTCATTTTCAAACGAAAATATTTCCCAATCTACGAAACCAAGCGACAAACGGAACGCACTATGATGTTCAACATCCTCTAAATATAATAAAAAAGTGCCGGAAGTGGAAGAAATTTGGCTGCAACAAAAAAAATTTTATGATTGTTTATCAGCACCAATTTCGGCAGCTTCCCACTCGGTCACAAAAGTGAACGGGCGGGCAGTGGCCCTCTTTCATGCTAGCTGAGTGTTCTCACTGCAGTACCTAAAAAATGACAACTGTTTTCGCTTGCTGAGAAGACATTTTCTGCTCCTTCAAATCTTTGACAAGTAATTAGCGGAAATGCATACAAAGTGGGGGTCAATACATTCGGTGGCTTCATTTGAATGATCCTGAAATGCTATTAACCACAGTAATTAGATGATGTGAATCAGCTGCTTAACAATGTCTCATTCCAATACTATGGCTACAAAGCTTGAAGTCTAAGAGATCAAGGAGGTAAACAGTTTAAACTCTCATGTTGCACTTACTCAGTTTCTTACAAATCTACAATATGAATGTAAGAACTTCATTTTCAAAATTGTGACAAATGGGAGTGATGCTTCCTAGGGCCAAGATCAGGAATACGCTGTGTTTACCTGAGAAACAAAATACTGACCTCAGGAGCCAAATACTCTGGTGTGCCACAGAATGTGTTGGTGCTTGCCCCAAAGAACATCTCTTCCTTACACAGTCCAAAGTCAGCAATTTTGATATGACCATCTTTGTCTAATAATAAATTTTCCAGCTGAAAACGATACATATGAGGGATGTAAGAAAAGAACATATATTCATAAATCATGTTAACATCAATAATAATCTCTCACGTAACAAAAGTACTTTAGATCTTGTTGAATATACAATTTATATCTTTTGACTTGCATTTCTTCAGTATGGCACAATATTTATCTCCCTTGTTTAAAACGATCTCACAGATGCCTTTAATTTCTCGTTTAAGACCATTTTTCCTCAACAGTCAATACTATTTATTTATATTGCTCTGACTAGATTGCTTCTTTGTATCAGAATCTGCCTCTGACAATTTTTTTTTCCTTTTCATGGAAAGTAGATCTTCACGTCTGTACACTGGTCTCACCCAACAGAAAAGATAGAAGTCACCACTAACATTAACCTCAAAGATTCATTTCAAAAGATCAATCTAAGAATGGTATATCCAGAAATGTCAATATTTAAACTTTTGACTAATTACATCAACGAGAAAAAATACCTTTAAATCTCTGTACACAATATTATTTTCATGTAAGTAGCCCAAGGCTGAGACTATTTCAGCGCCATAGAATCTTGTTCTATCTTCAGAAAAGACCCTCTCTCGTGACAAATGAAAGAACAGCTCTCCACCATTCACATATTCCATCACAAAACATAATCTGTCGGCTGTCTGGAATGAATACTTGAGTTGCTGAAAATAAATGAAGAACAAAAAGATGGAAATCTAGAGTGCTGTAACTGGAGTTTTCATTATTCAATGAATACTAGTAACTGAACTTTTAATTCGGTTTTCTTTTCCATATTCCTCCTTAACATTCTGGGTTAGATCAGCAACGCAGAGATCACCATCAGTCATGGGGACCATACAGGATTCATTCTGTTGGTTTTCAGGAAACCACAGCTGCCAGCAGCTGTACTCCTACATTTGTAAATGAACATTTGCCAAAACGTGGGGAAAACTTTTTGCTTCTAACTAAAACCTGTCACAAAAGAATGATTTTCATCATTTTCAGTTCATACTTTGCACCTGGTATGGTAAGAAATCAATATGAGCTATTTTGTAGGATGGTTTGGCCTCTTCATCTTGCTACTGAGCCACTGTGTGCAAAATTTCACACTCTTCCTTGAAACTCCAGGATCATTCCAGGTATACTGTATTTAAGATCGAACAAATTTATACAAATATGACTTCTAAGTCACAATTTTCTTCAGAGACATTTGGAATACAATGAAATGTTATGAAATAAATTGGGTTTTGTAATGTTTCATGGATTTTTTTTTTTCTTAAGTCACATAAGAAATGTGTGACTTGTATGTTTGCACTGTTGTCATCAACAATTAAAATTAAAATCAATTAAAAAAATCAATTCTGTGATTTAAAACTGATGTGACCAGATAACTTGTCAAAAAAAAAAAGAGGTCTTCCAACTAGAGATAAGAGATGAAAAGTGAAATGGCTTGGCACTTCGATGAATTTCATTGTGTCTACAAAGTGTTGTCGTTTTTGAAGTACACTCATTCTGAGTTTCAATAAACAGCTCAACTTTGACACCCTGAAATGATACTATTTGTTATTGTCTTTCCATTTTTGCTTTTGTTTTTGAAGTTAAGTTGTATATGTTGTCATTGTTTATTATCACATCACACAGAAGTCTTCAGTTTTTAAAATGTTATGTACTAGCAATTTTTTTTTTACAGCCTTGATCAGTTGTTCAACATATTTCCTCTGCAAAACTGTGATTTAATCAAAGAAAATTTCTAATCTGTGAGACTTACCTATACATCTGGATACTTTATGATTTGAGCTAGATCTATGTCAGGATTGACAAGAGGCAAAAATGATGACATAGCAATTGTCATCAAGTTGTGTACAAGTCAAACTAGATTGCCTAGTTGAATGGTATGACTTTCTGCCTCTTAGTTCAAATTATACGTAATTTACATTTTTTGTGTTTCTTAACTTTTTAATTTTCTTATGCTATTTATAATGGCCACACCTGCTGACATCACTATCATTCACAAGTCAAATTTTGAGTTTTACAAAATTTTTAAAGTATACACTTTCATTTTTCATCGATACTTCTGTCATGTTATATACTGTGACTTTTTACAGTGTGAAACACACGTTTCTAAACGTGCTTTTGAATTTCATTGCAATATTTTGTTGTCATTCTTGTATCGACTTCTACATAACTATGACAGCAAATTTTTATTGAATGGTAATATTCTGTATCATTGATTTCTCTTATTTGTGCATTTTTGGTTTATGTATAATAAATATGATTGGTGTAATAAAGAAAGATTTATAATTTTTCATTTACTGCTGTTTCTATACATTATTGTTGTTGACATTTGTTGACTATGTTATCATTGCTATGTATAAGATAATGTCTCATATCCATATCTTACAGCTAAATATCTCTACAACCAAGTATCTTGCAGATCTTGCACTTGATGAAACTGTGCAGGCAACAATAGTGCTCATTAACTCTTTAAGACCCGTTGACAGTGGGATCATGATATTTACACTAGATATGTTGTTTTCAATCCGGAATTTCATATTTTTCTTAACATTTTTCCAATCCACGTTTTTCATATTGTAGAGCACTATAACAGCAGGAATTCGATGTTGGATTGCTGGACATTTCAGCTATATTTGCATTGTATTCTGGATTCTATATTTTTTCGTGAGTGGGCGTGGACCCATGATGGTTGGGAAACAAAAAACGTTTATTAACGTATTCTGGAGCATCTAAATTGTTTCTTGTTTCAAGAAACTGAAGAGGAGGAAAGAAGTAGATCTAGTAGTAGACTCTCAGACAGATCTAGATCTAATGATGAAAGCAGCTTGTGCAGTGACGGTGATCCACATAACAGACTTATCAAACTAGACTATAACAGTTTGTTCAACACTCACATGGGGTGAATTGATAATTTTATTTGCTTTTTTTTAAAATTGCTCCTTTTCGTTGTTTTGGAATTTGTTTTTTCACTTGCCATCAAATTTCCTTCAAGTAGATGTAGAAAACTTTTAGATGATAACATCCTTAGAACATGAACTTTAGAATGCCATACACAAATCGCTTTCATCCAGAGGAAAAACCCTGGCAGATAGATGAAAAAAACTTGGGTCTTCAAGAGTTAAGCGAAAAAAAATGGATTGATTTAGTTACATTTGAATTCAGAACCTTTGTGACCCTATACTAAGACCCATGTTATGGCAAATGCTCTAAAAAGCATAGTTACAGTAAACAGTTTCAATTTAAAAGTAAATGCAATATTTAGAGTGTGTGTATATGTTTTGCAACAAATGCCACAGTCAAGAAAAAATTGTGCAGAAAACTTATGATCATTCTGTAAAGGTATTTTTGTTGATGTATTTTCTGATTTGCCTGATATTTCAAATATGCCAGAACATGAGATACAGCTGAGATAGCCCTATGTAATTTAGGGCTGAAAGGCTTAAAGAAGCTGACATATAGTGTGACAAGACAACATAATAACTGACTAACAAAAACAAAAAAAAAAACACTTACTGTGAGAAATGGATGATTTGTTGATTGCAATACTCTGTTCTCTGTGAGGGTGTGGGCCACCTCGTCCTGTGAACAAAATTAATGGGGAAAAACATCATAATTATAATAATAAAGCACAGTCAAAGCACCGCCCTAAAATTGTAAGATAAAACTAAAGGCACAATCAACAGCATGCAAAAGTACTTTGCTGGACCACAGCTCTATCCTTCAGAGCAATTTTATCCTCAATGTCGATGACGTACCCTCTACTAATTTGAATAAGGTATGTATAACATCTTCCTCTTTACCCTCTTTATGAAGAGAGAGAATCAGTCCATAGTTATTTAAGTGCACTGCATTTTCTGACAGAACATTTCCATCTTTCAGTGAATGTTTTCCATCTTTCACTGATGGTAGACACTAGAAAACATTTAAAGACTGGATTTTGAAATCTGTTTCACATACAAATGACGACATGTACATACAAAGAAGTCTAATTTCAATGCTGTCAACAATATATCTTGTCTTCTTTTACTTACTTTGGCAATGATGACAGCCTTCTTCAGAATTTTGATGGCGTACAGTTGGTTTGTGGCTTTTTCTTTGCACATGATAACCTTTCCAAATGTTCCCTTGCCTAATACTTTGAGGAAATCAAAATCATCCAAGGACTGAAAGAAAAAACAGACATTAAAAAATGATCAGTATTTCACATGAAACATAAATGCACATGAAATGCTATTGAAAAACATACCAAAACATGATTATAAAAATAACACAAAACCTCTACAAGTTGAACAAAAATAATGTAAAATGTTTGGCATTTTATTCAGCTTCTTTCATCTATAACTAAATCAAACTGGATCAATAAGATTAACAACAATGAAAGTGAGGATGGGGAGATATGAAAATGTTTTCTTTTTTTTTTCAAACTGTGTATCTTCAGCGTCAGAAATGTGTTACGTTCTATATACATCTTTCAACCTCCTAGTGGAGGTTATCTCGCCAACAATACATGATGCAGGGTTGCCAATTCCATCATGGTCAAACCAGGGATTTCTCTTGAAAAAAAAAACAGGGATTTTTTACCCAAAACAGGGATTTTATATACTAAGAAGAATCCGATGCTAAAACTTGTTTTGCAGTTTCCAATCAAAGAATTTA
>JBCEWB010811885.1:0-12976 GCA_039654565.1 Peronia peronii
GGGTTGAGGCCCAATAAGAATGGGCTTTCATCAAAAATACGGGCTTTCATCAATGATATATTCCGCTGCTGGATCATCGTTTGGCTATTGCAGAAAACAATTAAGTAAGTTCGAATGCTAGATAATGCTCTCAAGCCTACTGCATTCCAAGCCGAAGGGTATTTGAAACTTTGTTTCTCCTATAGGACAATGAAGTTACAGATACGATAAGATATAGTAAGATTAAACTTTATTTGCTCTCAAAAGAATTTTTATTCACAGTTGATAAGGCACTGCCTGTAGACAATTATATCACGAATGGCATGAAAACAAGGTAACAGTGCGTCGACTTGACAAGTGTGCAGCGTATCAGTGTAACATTCTCAGTTAGTTCTTACATGCAATTATAGTTCATCCATGCAAAAAACGCCCTATTCTTTCGGAATATTTAACTTTATTATAAAGTTGGTATATAGGCATGAAAGTAGCAGATTTCCTCACTTAATTCATCACTATAGAATGGCGAATCCTACGTTCTCGTGAAGATGTAAACTAGATATGAACTTCACAGTTTGCCCCCCCCCCCCCTCCCCCCTCGACGAGAATACCATATAATATGTAAATTAGTGACATGTAGCCATCATAACAACAACAAAAAAACCCAAAAAACATAATAATGCAATAAAAAAGATACTGATCTGAGGTTAATGTGATTGGGGAGCGCACACTATTTGGAGATTGAAAGTGCCGAATACCAGGAAAGAGCTGGCATAGTGGAAGTAATGCAGTCTGACTGACAGCATGAAAGTCGTTGACAGGACGTTACGTTCTTGATAAGCCTTTCAACGGCCTCAAGGTGGGTTATCTGCGATCTTGTTGACAGATTGCCTGAACATTGATTCTGCCTTACTTGCTTCTTCTCCTCATCACATAACATCTCTTGAAGTCACGGTGTTTTTGTTGCTGTGTTTTTGTTGTCGTTTGCTGCTGCTGCTGTTGCTGGTGCTACTGTTGCTGTTGTCGATAACTTCAGCAAACAATTTATGCAATGACACCTCGGTCATTGATTCAGGGAGACGCTGTTCTTTTGTATGCCAGTTTCGTGCGAAGACCATATAATGTGAACAACCACATTTCCCTCTGTCTGTCTCTCCCTCTCTCTCTCTCTCTCACACACACACACACACACACACACACACACACATACACACACATTATGTCCACTTTTTACATACCGGAGAAAACAAATTTTGCTTCTAGAAATTTCTCTACTTCTTTTTTGTTTCAATTGTTTTCTGCACTGGTAAAATGTATTTCCGTATGGACAAATAAACTATTCGTATTCGTATTATTAAAACTATTGAATCGAACCATTGCTTTCAACAATAATGTTCCCCCCTGATCCTATTTAGATGTGAAAGTTGAGGCCGACGACTAAACTCATGGATCATAACCGTGAAAATATTAGAAACTGGACATCTGTTGTTCTTTCTTCTTCGTCTTCATATGGTTTTGCGCCCAGATTTGACATATGTTACCCGTATCATGTTACCTAGATAGGGAAATCAAGACTGTGCAGAATAGATGGAACGTGGATTGATGAAAATGGTAGAAGTCTTGGCGCATTGATCAATTTTTCAGTTTATATAAGGCATACTGATGTACCATTGTTGATAATGAGTGCTAACATAGTGATACTAGGCTCAGTCGTTTATGTTAGGAAGCGCAATGTCTGCTCCGTACACATCTGCACAGCGGATAATCTGAAGAGATTACAAGCATCGGTAGTATGTATTTTTTTTAATTGTTCATTTGTTTTAAGGTCTTGGCAGACATAAAATTCTGACTGACCCGCATATAACATGGCTGCTGGACCAGAAGTGGGAGGAGAGGTGGGGAGGGGGGGAGGGGAGGGTCACGGATTTGTGAGTTAGACAATACTAATTTTAATTGTCATTTCTCTAGATAAATCGTGATTGTGCAATGTGATAATTGTGGTTTATTGTATATACATGTATATACATGTATATTCCTAAACATATTCAGTGGGCAATGTTGAACAAAGTTGATCTTGAAATTCAGAGATAATTATTAATATGTCTACTTGTGGAGTATAGTATGTTTGGTCTTAGGTCAAGCTGACATTGATTTTAGCGTGTGTCCTAATTCAGTTGCCTATTCAGCCTGATTCGAGTAACTTTGAAGTATTGAAATTGTCGATGAATTAGCCGAATATAGCTGAAGCATTAGTTCGTTAAATGTTGGGCAGGTATTCATCGCATCTTGGATCCATATCAGCAGAGCAGAAATGTAAGAACAGCTTGACATGAAAAGCGTACAAATAAACAAAAGAACAAAAACACACAAAGTGATCTTGTGAACTTTAGGAAATTTATTCCATTGATGTTGTTGTTTGCCTATTGACTGGGTTCTCTCTCTCTGTGTGTGTGTGTGTGTGTGTGTGTGTGTGTGTGTGTGTGTGTGTGTGTGTGTGTGTGTGTGTGTGTGTGTGTGTGTGGGTGTGTGTGTGTGTGTGTGTGTGTGTTTAAGGGTCATTGCCAGCATATTGATTGCCAGTGACACAATCCCCATCTTATGTTCTGTAGATACAAGTCTTAATCCATATTCCATCATCATCAAAAGTTTACTGTGCAATGTCTTTTCCCAGCTGTCGCTCAACAATATCAACAGTACTACCAACAATGACTGTCAACTTGACATTTTTTTTTCTGACTGAAAGACATACGGCCTCACTCTCGGAGGAAACGAGCAGTTTCATTTGTTAGCTGCCTCTTCGCTCCTTGTCCGCCTCCCCCCGCCCCACCCTACTCCTATCCCGGCCGCCTGTCAGTCCCCAAACATCGTAGGCCAGTGTAATGTAAAACTTTAAATCCAATGTAATGTATACAGTTTTGAATCAATCTGTTTCCTCCAAAGAAAAGCTCGAAACAGACGCCACAGCTTTCGCATTATTGTTATTACTGGTTAGAAGTAACGATCTATACATACCTGCATTCCTTCCGAGGGCTTGAGAAGGTAAAAGCTAGTACAGGATCGGCACTTCATCCACAGCAGCAGTGTTTCTAATGGATGGATGCCCCAGGTTGTCATTAAATAAAGTTATTTTTTCCATTGATCTAACGTAAAATAATAGTATGTTCTATTCATTCTATCACACATAAACATAGTTAAACCCTGAACTTATATAAATAGAAACCGCGGGAGTGTCAGGTTAACATGGTGACATCAGTATTTCATGTTTATGAAGACTGACAGTTTATGCTTTGATCTCCATATCATATAAGTGCCGGCCTATGTTGCTAGCTTACATTGTGTGCTGTTGGGAATGAAATTCTAGTGCAGTTCGATGAGCGAGTCTTTGACTATTGCAGCCACGTTGACACCTCTAGGGCTAAAGTTGTACTGTGCGTGTGTTGAACGGTGCGTAGCAGTTTGTGCAGGAAAAGTTTTGCATGCATCACGACCAATGGTGTGAAATTCATACTGCTCAGTTATTATACATAACAGCGACTTTAACCGTAGGAATTGTCAGCAGGAAACATTTCATTGTCGTGGTTTCTGTGACGGCAATTGTTTGTGATCAAAGAAAATATATAACAGTTCAGGTCTGAACCACCATTTTTGCGTGAAATCGCGTTGCTTTCAATTCCTGGATAGTTTCCTCTCATCACTACCCTGGTCTTCCCCGTCTGTGCTTCTCTCTAAGTGTGCCTTGGAAGATGTTCTTTGCAAAGCCTGACGAACGTGAGACACATACTTATCATCCCAGGTTTTGTTTCTTCATCACAATCACGAGATTTTTGAGAGATCGTATGACTTCCTGGGTATTCGTGTGAACCTTTTCATTTGTTTCATGTCTCTGCAGTTATGCCAAAGATTTTTCTGTAATATTTATTCCCTTACATGACTATAACTCTAAAGAAGAAAAAATTCTCCTCTGGCACTTCAAAAAAAAAAAAAAAGTGACTTTGGTTAATCACCCCCCCCCCCCCCAAAAGAAAGGGGAAAAAAGCTGGGATAATATCATCTTTACCTTGTCTTATCTTTTCTCATTTCATTTTATCATATCTTGTCTTGTCTTATTTTTCATCTTGTCTGATCTTTGTGTCTGTCCACCCAGGAGCTGGAGGTCAGCCTGCGCCAGCACCAGAGCAATGTGACCAGAATGAACTCGGCTGGGGAAGAGATCCTCAACAATGCCTCGGCGGTCAACGCCGACAGGCTGAGGGACAAACTGGACGGGATCAACCACAGATGGAAGATTCTCTGCTCGGAGGTCCTGGCCCGCCAACGGAGGTGAGAGCAAGATGTGGACATTTTTCACTCTGTAGAAAATGAACAACACTACTGTCTCCCACATCCAAACAGGCTTCCTTCTTTCTTTCTTTCTTTTTTCTTTCTTTTTGTCTTTCTTTCTTTTCCTTGGTGTTTTTTCTTTCTTTTCTTTCTTTTTCTTCTTTTTTTTAATCACTAGCTCTTAGAAACCTATTTTACTAAACATAAGGATCTGTATGAAACAGAGAGGACAAGAAGGTTTATTAGTCAATATGCTTCCACAGCAGATGAGTGCCGTTCTTGTATTAGTGGCAAAATAGTTGATCCAATGCATAATGAGAACCAAAATACTATCCTGCCATCAAGCATTTACACTTACACTACACTGTGTTTGGTTACTGACTCATATGATTTTGTGCTAGTTTTTGATAGACTGTGACTGATAGGAAACCCATGATGCATAATGTTTGCTCAAAGATTACACCATTAATTTAGTAAATGGTGGATTGATTGGGTCTTTTTGTTGATATTAATCTCACTTGTGTTCATAAATTGATATTAGTCGTGTTATATTTTTCTTACATTTTTTTTTTCATGGGAAATCACTTGGCTCTTGAGCACTTAACATAATATGAGACAAAAAGAAAAATTAAATAAGTACGTTTCCCCCCTCTGTGTGTCTGTGTGTTATCATAATTTTCAGAGAGTAAAGCTCATTCTAGGAGAGTTGTACACTTTTTTGAAGGAGAGGTGTATACCTTTTTGACATTTTGTCTCTTGAGGAAGATTATAAAGGAATAATATAATGGTGGAACAACACAGAAGTCATACAATCATAATGAAGATATGTATCCATATGCATCTTCCCATTTATCTCCATGTTTTTCACTGCTCTATTGTAGGACCAAAGAAACCAGTGTGGAGCCAACAGAATTCACCTATGAAATGGATGAGCTCTTCTCCTGGATTGATGAGACAGAGAATATTATTGGCTCAAGGATTCGACCAGATGTCCAATATTTGGAGGCTCTGTTGGAAAAAGTGAAGGTAAGCAGCCCGGAAATGTGGTAAAGCTTGAGAGTTAATGAGAAGCGAAGCCTGGAAGCAAATAAGTAATCACTCAGTTTATCAGGGAAAATAAGGACATATGTGTCAGTCACTCAGAGTGGGTCATAAGTCATAAACTCAAACAGACAAATCAACTGTTTGAATGCGGTGAATTTGTTCCGATGTCTGTGTTTTTATATAGCAGAAATTGAAAGTACATTCATCTCTGAATAAGGAAGTATATTCTTATGTATATCAGTATATAAGTATAGATTATAAGTATATCAGGTTATGAGATGAATGTATCGATCTATGTGCAGAACTGCTATAAATTTTTGCCAACCTTTTCCCTGCTTATAGCCTTGATTGAGAAGCCACCATGTATCTTTTCAATTTGCATATCTATGGCTGTAGTCAAGATAGCTCAATATTTTTTCACCATTGAAAATGTGTGATTTAAGGTTTAGCCTGATAGTTCCCACTCAGTTTGGTGAAAAATCGACATGCAACTCATTTTGACTGGCTGTGAGATTTATATTATTCAACGATGGGAAATGAGTCTGGCATCGGGTTTTTCATGTTTTGAGATATTGGTATCAGTAGAAAAGTAAATGAATGTATTTTGCATTGGTAAAAAAAATTATTGAGCTACAATTCTTCAGTGTTTAGATATTCAGGTCCAGGATTAACTCCTGTTACCACATGATCATTAAAATCCAGTTTCCTCAATTGAAGTCTCTTTGTCATGTAGCTCTTTTCACCCGGCATATGACATAATAAAGAACAGCTAGAATGAACATGAAGTAGCAATGGAGATATCAGCATTTTGGTTCCTGCATGTAATACATGTCAGTGACGTCTTTGCACATAATTTTTAGTCACTTGAAATTGAATGATAATTTACTGTTGTTTGGTATATCCATTGATTTGCTCCAAAAAATGTTTAGTTATCATTGAGTCTTTACTCTAGTATATATATATCAGATCAATATATAGGCCTATATATATATATATTGATGAAAAATTATGTCATGAAAATTTTTTCTTTCATTCCTCATATAGTTTGCAACAAGTCATATGTTAGGCTTTATATGTTTAGTTTAGTCTTTTTTTTATATGATTTTTATCTAATTGGACTATTGTTAATGTGCTTTGGTCAAACTTTCATCATCATCATAACAGGACAGAGAAGATGAAATTGCTCCCCGGCAGGCCAGCCTGTTCTCCATCAATAGCAGTGGAGCCAAACTGATGCAGTCCCCCAAGCTAACCATAGAAGATCGTAACAACGTGCAGCGAGACATTGACAATTTGAACTCTGGATGGAAAAAGGTAGAATGCAATGCTAGAATGTTATTCTTAGTTAAGTTTGATAAGGATTTGTATGTTTTCTAGGAAGCAGAGAATGCACATAAGTGTCTTTCTTGTATCTGTCAGGGTAAGAATAGTTTATAAAGTGCTGTGAGCCAGTATTGTACAGAAATAAGTACTTCATAAATGTCATACCCATGATAAACAGATTGGGGAGATGCAAGGACATGTCCTTTTTCAGATCAGTCCAAGACAAACAAATAAACCATGAGTATCTCCTGTCATAGAATATCTTTCCTTTTGAAAGATGCCCCAAAGGGAATGCTGATGAGGTGCAGTGACATTATCCTCAATGATTAAAGGGCCATGAATGCAGGAGCTGAGCTATGTCATAATTGTTGATTTAGAAGTCTCTTGGTTTATTAATAACACATGTTGCTATGGCATATCCAACAGCTGTCAATGGTGATCTCCACTGAATCAAGTGATTTTTTTTTACATTGCATAATATTGTAACTACTTATGATCAGTCATAAAATAGAGCTAGGTGATTTTATCGTTCATAATTTTTTAACATCAACTTCCTGTACAGGCTGCTCTTCATATTTAAATATTTTCAGGTTACCTCAGAGGTGCCAGCAAAGATTCGCTATATTGAAGAGGAGATCAAGAAACTGCGAAACTTCAATGAAGATATTGAGGCTATGCAGAAATGGACAGTCGGTACCAAAGCTGTACTGGAGACCCAAGCAGGCCCTGTCAAGTCACTGACTGAGGTGGACGGAAATGACAGTGTCATCATAGATAAACAGGTAATATTTGCACACATAGAGCTCAAGTTTGTCCAAAGTTATATGCATTAAATTCACCTTTTACCAGAGATGTCCTAAAACATTTGCCCTGCTCTTCCCCTGCAGATATTGTAGTAAGCCATGACTGTCAAGCATAGGTAGATTAAGTCGCAAAAGTCACTACAAAATGGGGCTAACGTAAATAATTGCTATTACAGCAATAATGCAGACAACAGATTGTTTCAAGCATCTGCATAAAAGAAAAAAGCTGTAGTAGAAATTAGTAACAGTATAAAAGGACTAGAAACTATTGGCAAAAGTTTCTTCTCATTTTGCTTAAAGGTAGGGAAGGTCACAGGTACTCATTCATTCTGCATTTGCTGTCACAGAGAGGAAATGACATCTTATCAGAAAATTACATGACTAATTTGGTAGCATGTGAATAGCAGTTGGCATTCAGAATGCTGTGAATGTAGTAGCAGCTGTTGATATGAATGCATTGCTAATAATGTTTTTCATTGTGCTTTTTCTACTTGGATTGGAAGATATAAGCAAAAATAAGAAAAAGTGCTTAAGAACATTAGATGAACATGATATGAGATTTTCAGATATAGGTCTACATATCCCAGAAAGCCATTTCTTTTTCTGGCAATAAAACTATCATAAATTCACCATGAGGCAAGGGATCAAAATAGTACAAATACAGTAGATCATGATGCATATCAGATACTGGTGATATGATAATGTGGGGAATAAATTGAGAAGATAGTCCATATAATATTAAAGCATGGTGCCTATGTGAACATTAATAGTCTTATCTCTTATCTTATCTTATTTGTCTTGGGCAATGTTCTTCCTACATCCTTACAGACCACCAAAGATGCCATTGAAGCCCAGCAGGCCAAAGTGACCCAGATCAACATGACCTGTCAGCAGCAAATTGATGCCTGCAAAGACCAAGGTATTGACATCCCTGAACATCTTCAGGCCAAAGTCAACAAAATGAACAAAGACTTTGATGAGGTCAAGAAGATGGCTGAGAACATCAACAACAGGACTGAGCCTCAGATTACGGAAGTTATGCAACAAGGTGAGGAAGAAACTTTACAAACTTTGAAAGTTTTCTTACTTGCCTTGAAGTGTAAATTAAGTCTGCTATAGCATCACGGTTTCTGTGGTGACAAACATATGTTTGAAAGATGTCAAGTTGGGCCTTGAGGCAATGTCATATAAATACCATGTCACTGCATATATACAGTGAATGCTGTTTAAGGAGGGATCTCAGTTCAAACTGTGATGAATGATACATTTGAAGGTTTAACCCATTTAACTAGCATGGGTAAAGAAAGGTAGCTGTATGGGTCCAAGGTTTTTAATAGCAATCAATATTTTCAAGTCTATATGCTTTAAAACAGTGCAACAGAAAAATTGACAGGTCTTTAGCTTTTTTTTTCCCCATGACCTTCATTTCTTCCATTGAAATCGAGAGAGATGAAGTTGTCTTTTCTAGGGTCAGGTGACAGACAGTTCATTCCTTTTCAGTACTTCTTCCACTCCATTCACTCCCCTTTTTCTTGGTTGCCCTCATTTTCTGAAAACTCATGCCTCATGTTTAAGGCTGTCAGTGCCACGTTAACTCCTCATTTGCCCTCAATGTACTTTTTATGGAATTTTTTAAAAACTGGAATACATGTAACTAATATTACATGTCCAGCTTCCTAATCCAAACTTTTAGAAAACAGTCAGTGTCCTGTCAATTTTTACATTTTTTTTTATGCCATTTCAAATTATAATATTATAACAGTATTGAAGTTATATTTTAGTTTGATGTGCATATTTAACATTGATTCTATCCTAAGCATATGAAATTTTAGTGTTTTCATTTTTTACTTCCACATAATATCAGTCAGTGCATAAAATGACTAGTTATTTCATCTTTGTCTGAAACCAGTGAAACAAGCCCAGGTTCACAGTGAGAAGCAACAGGCCCCGCCACTTTCCACATCCTCCTGGCTGGACTTCGACAAATCCATCAGCGAGCTGCGCGACTGGTTGACACTACTGGAGCACATGCTGAAGTCACAGAAGGTAACAGTGGGCGACGTCAAGGACATTGAACAGATGATTCAAAAACAGAAGGTCAGTGTGGGAATGTCAGCTGTCTTTGATTTTGAAATAAACATTTTCTATTTTCTATAACAATCTCCTGGTGGCTCCCAGTTATGCTGTTCCTTTGCAACTCATGTTATATGATATATCCACTGCATTGCTTCAGGTCTTGGGATTACACCTGCTAGTATCCTCTATTTTTTTAAAAGTACTAGAATTAAGTAATGTGCATATTGGCATCTTTTACTAGAGCATTGTGTCCGTTTTAAAGCATGTGGTAATCAGTTTGTGAGAAAGAAATGTGAAATGATTTCATTCTATGCATTAAATAATTCTAATGATTTGTGTTCATTACTCTAACACAAAAGCATGATCATGTGTATTTTATCTCAATCATGGAGGCATGTGAGAATTTTTAGTGTTATGATTTTATTAACTTTTAAAATCAGAGTGGAACTATAATATCTCTTGTTTTTAAGAGTCAACTTAATTTTACTCCTAGATTCTTAAATATTCTGCATTTATTGACTTTAAACATGTTCAAGCCAGCTGAACAGGAAAAATCTCCCTACTTTTTTTTTTGCAATATTCTCAACAATGGATTATGTAGATGCAACTTAGATTTTGCTAATTTTATGTTATTTTTTTTTTCTTATAGTCTACCCAGCTTGGTTTTGGTTCAGCCCCTTTCTCTCAGAATTTTCTAGCTAATATTTTCCATTTTTTTAAAAGCATTTCATACATTTGGGTGTGGAACACAAATAAGAGACTCCTTCACGTCCTAGGGGTATCGATCTGATCAAAAAATACAAAGCATATCGAAGTTTGTACTGGAATTCCTTTCATTCCAGTGCACTCTCTGGTAATGGGATATTTACATTATATCATATTAAAATATAAACTGCCATTCCTCTAGGTGTGAATTTACTTATCAAAATATACATGAAGCACATCATAGTTTGAACTGTAATTCCTTTCGTGTCAGTGCACAGTCTGGTAACATTATATTATTCTAAGACATAAACTGCCATTCCTTAAATATGAATTTTAATGTCTTCAGAGAAATCCCAGTGCTCCACTAATTCCTTCTGAACTTCTAGGGTTAAATATATGAGATATGATTCAAGGAAATCAGGCATTGGTCAGTTTTTGAACATATAATGTAATAAGTACCACGTTAAAGCAATTAGTATCATATTAAAGCTTATTTATTTCTCTTTCTGTCTTTGAAAGAATGTTTTACTTTGAGTACAAGACAAGATATTCGCAATTAAAAACCATAGGATGTGTTTTTGCTGCTGCAACTGTATTTAGTGAGAAAATGACCAATCCTTATTAATCCTCATTTAGGTCATGTCACTAAATTACAATTTTTGAAACTTTATATATTTCAGCAAATTTGATTCTGAAATACATTTTTAAATGGGGATAGAAGGGTTTTGTTAAAAAAAAAAAAATTGAGTCAAAAATTCACTCACAATTGAAAAATGTGATTTCTCCTGTAGCACCAGTTTCATGAGTGCTTAAACTTATCGTGTCACATCTCTTATGCCATATTAAACTAGGTATCAGTGTGATATGCGTCAAAAACTCATTTGAAGATGTGAGGAATCAGAGCCGTTGATATTTCATAAGAGCTTTGTATTTCTGTCCATTGATATTGCCAGCGAGCACATACCTTATCTGAAGATGAGATACCGTGAACTGTGAACAAATACTAGCACATATGAAATAGATCATAATTATGTAATGATGTCACTAGGGTGATAAAGTAACAGTAAATATATCTCTCCCATAATCATTTCACAAGTATGTTTTTCATTGTTCTTGGCTACCACTTTAGCCAAACAGCAACATATAGGGAGAAAAATCTAGCTGTTTAAAGCTGATTTTCAGTGTAGAGAGCTAAAGTGAAGATTAACGTGTTTGTCACTAATTACTGCCTCTAATATTCTCGTAGTTTCTGCATCAACCTCCTAACCAACTCACCTACTCTCTTGCAGTGTAAATCTGACTCCGTCCTTGCATCCCTCTCTGACTCACAACTCGTAGACTCCCAACTTCTCACTGACTCTCAGCATCATGACCTTGACATGTCACAACACCGTGACCTCGATCTATCTCAGCCTCGGGACGGAGACTCTTTGCTGTCTCTCTCCGAGCATGACCTGGGCTCTCTCCAGGCCCAGGTGGCAGACATCACCGGCTATCTCAAACTGCTGGAGGTCTGTGCATGACTGGCCCTGTATTTACATACCCCAGTGAAATCTGCATGGCTCTGTGTACCCCAGCACACTTGTTAGACTTTCCTGGGTGATAGAACTGCCTCTCACTCCCCTCCCTTTTCCCCTATACTGACCATTCAGTTTATTATAAGAATCATTGTTTGCTCGGCTTTGTCATCAAATCTTGCACTTTTTCTTTCATTTTATAGCCCAGTTTATTTTCACCAGTGTTTTTTTTTTCCTGAAGTAGGATTTAAATCACTTGTTTTATTTATTTACTTATTTGCTTATTTGTTTATTTATTTTATGTATGTATTTATTTATTTATTTACTCATTTATTAAGTTGATTATCTATTTATTTACTCATTTATTTAGTTAGCTATTTAGTTATTTATAGATTTTTTTTTTTTTAACAAGGCATAACAAACTTGGCTTTTGTGATTTGTCTTTTAGTTAGCATTGTTGCTGGTATTTAAATTCTATTAAATAATCTCTGTTTTCTTTTGTATAGGTGCATTTTATATTATCACATGCATGTGCTTTGAGTTAATGTGATGAATTTCCCAATGATTTCCATTGAACTGGCTGAAATTTAGATCTTAAAGTTTATAGTTGTTGTTATTGTTGTGGTTGTTGTTTTTGTTGTTGTTGTATTTGCTATTATAATTATTATTTATTGTTAGTTTTAGCTGTCTGAGGCAACAAGAGTTATTAAAAAATGGTTTATGGATTCATGAATATAAAGGAGAAAAATATTGTCAGTGAAGCAAAGCACAGACCAGAGTTAATGACTGAAATTTGAAAAAAAGAATCAGATTAGGATATAATAGCAGATAGTCTTGTTTTATCCCACAATCAAACAAAAACAATTCTAGATAGTGATGATGAGTGTCAAGCAAGTTCTACAGCTTGAATTATATTTATTCACATTATTTAAGGTAATTAAAGTAGGAGTGGATGAAGTGAATGATCTGTGCACTACCACAGTATTCTTGGAAAAGCATCATAAAATTAGCATTTACAATTCAGAAATTTTCTTGAAAGGTGAATGTAAATGATTTGATGAAAATGGTCTTTGTATTTTTGTCAGTTGTTACAAGTATTGTGGAAGGAGGGGGGGGGGGGGTTCTTTTTTTTTTTTTCTTTATTATTCTTTTTTTCTTCCCCCATTTTTTTTCGTTCTGTAATAAACCTTATTTTTTTGTTCTTTTTTCCTT
>JBCEWB010811995.1:4889-16289 GCA_039654565.1 Peronia peronii
GTTCTCTATAACCTGTAACAGTGTTCTCTATAACTTGTAACAGTGTTCTCTATAACTTGTAACAGTGTTCTCTATAATTTACAATAGTGTTCTCTATAACTTGTAACAGTGTTCTCTATAACTTGTAACAGTGTTCTCTATAATTTGTAACAGTGTTCTCTATAACTTGTAACAGTGTTCTCTATAACTTGTAACAGTGTTCTCTATAACTTGTAACAGTGTTCCCTATAACAGTGTTCTCTATAACTTATAATAGTGTTCTCTATAACTTGTAACAGTGTTCTCTATAACTTGTAACAGTGCTTCTATAATTTGTAACAGTGTTCTTTATAACTTGTAACAGTGTTACCAGTGATGACCAAGAGTTATCCTACCTCATCCACAGCGATAACCAATAATATTACTATCTGACCTGAATCAAAATGATGATTAAAAAATCATCATGTCTAATGCAAAATGATGTCACGCATTATCCAAAGTAACCCATAATAACAACCAAGAATTATTGTAACTTATCGATGAAATGACTGGTACTTCAAATATATACATATTAGTATTCTGTGGTGAAGATCAAAGGAAAAATGATGACTAAATGCAGGGAGTTCAGGTTCTTTGTTAGATATTAAATAAAAACAAAATATGAAGTACAAAATGTGCAGGAGGTCAAGATTTTAAAAAAGTGTTATTTTTCACACTTAGATATCAAACCAGACATTATATAGATAAAACAGGAAAATGTGCAATAGTTATAGGTCTAGCGCTAAAAAAAAAAGAAGAAAAGAAATAAAAGGAAACACAAAAAATAAAGGAAAAAAAGGATAAAAGACAACGAACTAATAAAACCAAAAAAAATTATGAATAGCAGAAAAATAAAATTATTAAGTATTCAACAGTTTAAAAGTGATGGAGTTTAAGTGCAAAATTAGTTGCGTGTTAAGTAACAGTGGAAAAAAAATAATAAAATAAAAACTGCGAATTTATATCCTGGTAACTGACTGCCGTGAAATCTCCATCTTTTTTTCAGAATGATTTCCTCAGCAGCTGCACAATTTATCACAATGAAACAGAATTCTCTGAACATCAGTTCGCATCCGCTTGCCCATAACATCGCAGGGCCAGACCAGTTACCTCACTCAGTTTGTGAATTATGGAAATTGATCAATGCCATTGTCACATTTACTGATAACGGGAGTTAATGTTACATATTATTACACATTTTAAAGGATTATAAAGAGAGTTTCTGGCCTTATGCTATGACATTTTACCAGGACCAACATTCTGTTGTGAATCAATTAATTCTGATTGTTATTTTATCTTGCATTATCTTATCTAATCTTATCTTTTTTAACCCTCGAAGTGCTTATGGCAGTAAATTTCATTTTTGATCAGCCGTAATGTGATTCACTATTAGGTCAATGGGTCAAGGTCAATATATGTCAACAAATCGGAAAAAAATAGTTATCATTATATTATTCATTCTATTTTCAGAAAATGTATAGTGTTGGTTATGGCCTCTACTTTATTTTGATATGCCTGTTTTCAAGCATTTTCCAACAAAGGTAAAATCTTTAATTCCCTCCACCACAGATTGTTTATTAACGACACTTGGAGGGTGTTAAGCTAATGATACCAGATCTATACTCTTAGCATTCATCTTTCCTCATCTCTCATTTCATAAAATTTTCCCCTGGATGGCTACCTGTACAATTATATAACATGGGACAATCAGGGGCAGGGAAATGGCTGCCCAGGGCGTGCTGTAAATTATAACAGCCGCTGTTCCAATAGTCATCATCACAACCATAAGCATTGAGCGAATGGTGAAATGGACGACATAATCCAATTCGGCCATGTCATCGGCGCAGCGGTTCAGGATAACTCCTCGAGGTCGCTGCTCAAAAAATGTCAGCGGATTTCTGAGGAGATTGATCAGGAAGTTGGCGAAGAGTATGCGTGAGGCCACCATCCCGGCCATGGCTGTTACTATCGCACAAAGCATGATCAGGAGACCTGACATTAGAGACAAACCAGTTTGGAAAATGTGAGTGAAAAATTCTACAGGCAATGCTACACGTCCTGGTGCAAGACAAACAAATAATAGACCTTTTCGGAAATGCAAGAAAATCAGAGTAGCTGTTCTTGCCTACAGTTTGGGGAGTCTTCCTGTCGAATCTAAATTTCGCATCAAGAAGAAAGAGACAAGCACTTTTATGGGGGGAGGGGGGGGGGGGGGATAGATCTATGCATAACTACCCTTACTGGTACTCAAATTATGACGTCCTTCATTTTTTTTTTTACTTTCAAATTGTCAAAGTGGCTTCAAATCTGTCTTAAATTTGCAAACATTTCTGAACCAAAAAAAATTAAAACATTTCCCATATTAGTTGGCAAAATTTAATGTCTCCCCAATACAAAACACAGAAAAACTTTTTTTTGCACCGTTACCGAAAAAGTCTATTATGGTTGTTGTTACATAATTAAAACTACAAACTATATGGCCTGCCAATGAAGAACTCATACAACAGTGGACCCAATCTCTCCTTCAGTTTACCTCAGTAATCCTCAGTCACCATTTCATAGCCACTGATTCCAAAGCAATTCACAAACTAAAAATGGCAATGTTCTGGTCGAGTCGTGATAAGTGCAAATTGTTTAGAAATTTCAATGTCTTCCTTGTCTTCATTTGTCCTACGTTTCTACTCCAATAATAATCAAAACGATTCTAATTGTGAGCTTTTACATTGCCATTTTTCTTGTACGTTTTGTTTTTTTTTTGTACAGTATACAAGCTCTAAGTACTTTACAATCTATTAGTACTCCATGAAACAATTTCAAAAAACACGGAAGACACTGGGGACACATTTCGTTATATCATGTTAAATTACCAAGAAAGTCCTTCTCCAATTTTCTAAGACCATAATGCTCACTGAAAACATTATCTCAAGTCTAAGGGAACAAACATAATGAACTTTTAACTGCATCTATCCCAGATCATGTTCAGGAATTCGTCAGTGAACATAAAATGAATCTGACAAGAATCACACAGATTTTACTTCAAACAATGCAGGGAGTTTGAAATTAGATTTTTCATTTATTTATTTTTCAAAAACTACTTTTGTCTGTGTGTTTCAATTTTACAGAGCTGTTTTCATAATTGGGCACACTGCAAATCTTTTTTAAAAGCCGATGTTTCAGTGGAATGAGAGATAAGTTGGTGTACAAACTAGTTTTATACTCTTGAGTTTATCCACGTCTGGTTTTGTTCTACAAGTCTCTATTTGTTTGGCTATCCATTTGACAGTTCTATATTCTGATCTTTTGAAGACTTTTTATCTGACTTTACAGAAAAAATATAAAAAAGCTGTGTTGTAGCCAATTACATTATCTGAACAGCCCAATACATCTCTGAAGCAGCTTATTAGCAACTAATGGCTGTTCCTATGGTTATAAGTGAAATAATTAACAGATGGAACGTTAAGTCAAAATATTTGTGAAAACAGAATTTTTAAGATCTGTGCTGTGGTTAATTAGTTAAGAATAACTAAACACCTTGGTTAGGCAATGAAACAGTTACAAGATTAGATCATGATAACTATCATGGGTAGTCTGGCTTTCTTTTTCTTTTCTCCCCTCCCTCCCCTCCCCAAATCAACAATTGTCTTGCACCCAGGGCAAATGAGTCAGATATTGCACTGAATGATCTCATCTCAATCTACGGCCGCTGTTCAACTATTTTCCGACTCAGACACCAACATTTTTCTGTTTTTCACAAAACCAAAATTTAACCTTTTTTAACCTGATAAAAAAGAAAAATTTGGTATCTGCATCAGAAAATAGTTAAAAACGGCCGTAACTCGAAAGCCCCGGCGCAACTTCCGACTCATTTGCCCTCGGCGTAAGACAATTGTTCTGATGACCGAATATGTGATAGTCAACTACACCTAGAATTAGACTGAGAAATTCTTACAAAGGTATCCAGTCACAACATCGTCACAGGAAACGACACATTGCCAACACTAATCAAATCACTAGTCAAAACAAAGGGTTCTTAAATTCAGAAGTGAAAACAAAAAACAAAGATAAACACATCACACAAATACAAATCTAAAATGTCCACAAAATACAGTTTTTCTGCTTAAAATGTCCGGAAAATGCTTTTGCTTTTTCTGTCAATGGAAATCGGTGGTGACTAATCCTTTTACTTCCCTTAGCCAGACACAACAGCTATTGAGCATGCACAATTACACTACTTACTTATCCCTTAGTCTAAATGACCATTGGGGCACCAAGGATGATCGGGCAACCACTTTTCTCCATCCTTCTCTACTTTCAGCCTTTCAAACGGCTTCACCCAACTTTAAACCTATCCATTCCGTTATGTTGTCTTCCCATCTCTTTTTCTGTCTGCCTTTCGTTCTCCCTCCTTGTACTGTGCCCTGTAGGATTGTCTTTGCAAGTTCTGTTGATCTTGTTATGTGCCCGTATCATCTCAGTCAAGAAAGATAAACCTCTTTTGTACTCTTTTTTTTTTTAAACGTACATCATGAAAAATTCTTAAAAATTCATGGTGATAAAATGTTTCTTCTTATCGTAACAATTTTATCAAATTATTACGTTACTGATCTTTCACACGATATGACAAAAAGCTTTTTTTTTTCTTCTTCATACAGTTTTTTTCAACTCCCCTTGTGCCTGGCAAGGAAAAGTAATAAGACCAGTCAAAAACATTGTCCACTGAAAATATGTTGTTTCTGTGCTCACATTATTGTGTGAGTTAAAAATGAATGGACATATACAGGAAAGCAAAACTGAAGATAAAACACTACCAAAACTACACAGTTCACAAAACATATGTGGGTCCCAACAGCTCATTCAGTTGTCTTTACACTTTTATATAGTTCATAGTTGTTTGAGGGCATGGGGTTTTTCTTTTGTTGGTTGGTTTTTTTGTTGTTTTTTTCTCAGTTATCTGCAGTTTAGCATTTAAAAAACATCCATCCAGACATGAAAAAAAACTCTGCAACGAATGAGTTCAGATGAGATAAAGGGACAAAGAACACCGAGACAACAGCAAATGAAAGTGTACAACAACCAATCAAAAATATGGCCAGTGACATCAGCTTGTTCAATTTCAGCCATACTGAGTTCTACATGTTGTTGTTTAGGTCTTTGGTATATCTGGTCAGTTGGCGGTAGACAGTCCATGTATGAGACGCGACACGATGAAATCAGGTGCTCGTCAAACTGAGCCGACCAGAGAAATCACGTGTTTTTCAACAAAGAATGAATTTTTAACACAATTTTTTTTCTTCACCAAACCCTTCTACGTCAATCTAAAAATGCATTTCAGAGTTCACTTTGCTGAAATTCACTTTGCTGAAATGGATTGAGTAAAAGCCCAAAAATTGTAATTTAGTGGCTTGGCCTAACAAGAATTACGAAGGATTAACAAAAGTGATCAGCCATTTTCTCACTGAATTCGGCTGCAGCAACAGGTCACCCCCTTCTTCTTTAATTGCCAATATCTCAACTTCTACCTAAGTTAAAACAATCATTTTTTCACATACTAAAAGGGATATGAATAATCTTTACCAATAACTCCAAATGCCCAAAATTTGACGAGCGTCTGATTTCATTGTGTCGCGTCTCATATTTCTATAGTACAATTATAAGTCTCATGATAAGAAAAAAGTTCTAACGTTACTACAATGAGATCTTGACTTGGTTTCCTATGGATTTCAGTCAGAGCTATATTCTGCCTAGCACATTAGGATACATTTACAAATTAGAAAAGTACATCAAAAGATGTATGTAACGAGATGTAAGTAACAAGAGTGATCAAGGAATGTAGATGAAAAAAAACTATGAAAAAAGATGTGTGTAGACATGCAGGTCACCATGTGTTTGTTGCAAAATCCACAATTATCACAACTGGGATCTGATGGCTAAAATAGACCGATCCTGTGGAGCAGCTGGCAACATTTCCCGACAGAAATCAAGAAGTGAATGCAAAATTATTTTACAAAATGACTCATTAAAGAAAATATCTGGACAACTCCAGCCGTTGATTCTGTGGATATGAAAGTTGATGAAATGAATGATCTTGTTCATGTTAACTCATTCTGCCCACCTTTGCCTCCGGTTTGGCCCATCCCATCAGCAGGGTTGTCTCAAGCTGACGTGATAACATCTGTATGTCTACCTGTATTACTCAGGGATGTCAAACTGTTTTCACCAAAAAGTCCGGAAAAATTTGCCCCCCTCCCCCCTCCTATTTTATTAGAGTGGTCGGGCGTTGTCCGGCTTTTCATGGTCAGAGAAACTTGCATTGTTTTGAGAGAATTTTGCAAAGTTTTTACAGGAAGCTGTCCAAGATTATACACCTAATGGAAATTCCAAGAAATTAAAAGATCCTATAGGCAGTGCCATCATCATAATCCCCTAGCATAATAGATCTACATGCTGATCTATTTTCTAAATCTAGATCGTGAACAGTTGCCCTCTTACATCAGTCTTTCTAAGACCATGAGCACATTATCTGTTGTTGTCAGTATTCTGATGTGCTAATTGTCCATCTGCAACTCTCACGCAATCTCTAAACTGTATGTTGTCAGGTGTGAGGAACTAAGGGCTACGAACTTCGATCTCAATCTTCAAACAGCAATTCAGCTCTCGTCCAAGCATGCACAAAATTCTATTGTACTTCAGTCTCACTGCTATCGTGCAGGACTTGTATCCCATTAAAAATTATTGTAGAGTCGCAACTGCCTTGTGGAATCAGCAAAAGTCAGCAGTTGATGGGCCAAAAGTAGAAAAGTTTGCGACAACCACAAAGTCGGAACTCCGACTAAAGTCAGAAGTTTGACATCCCCTGACTACTCTCTAACTACATGTCCAAAAAGTCATTTGGACACATTTCTGACTCGTAATGCTTTGAGCATTAGCCTGATTCAGATGTTCTCGTAGCCTGATGGCTGTGGGCTATGAATATTCTCGTAGCCAGTGAGAAATGAGTAAATAAGACAAAATATATGACATGTAATCAGACAGAGCAGCATCTGTTTCACAGGAAACACGCAGCACAAGGTGAAAATGTTTCATGAATAACAAAAGAATAGGTATTATATGTCTTGCCCCCACGACAAATGAGTTGAAAGTCGTGCCGGGCGATCTCGAGTTACCACCAGTTTTACCTATTTTCTGACTCAGATACCAAAATTTATACCAAAATATTTATTTTTTTCATTTTGAAAAAGGTTAAATTTTCGCTTTGTGAAAAATAAAAAGAAATAAATTTTGGTACCTGACTTGGAAAACAGTTGGAAATAGCCATAACTCGAAATCACCCGGCGTGACTTCCGAGTCATTTGCCCTGGGCGCACGACATATTTTAAATAAATGTGAATTTGCCATTTTTACTACTGGATAACAAAAGAATAGGTATTATATTTTAAATAAATGACTTTGCCATTTTTAATATTGACATTGCTATCAACAACGGAACTAGCATGAAGTTTAAAATGGATCACTCTAATCAAAAAGTTCACCAACCTCAATCTTGTTCTTCAATGGGAGATGGTTTCGCAGATTATCTGCCCTCCCAAAAGATGGACTTGGTAAGGGGAGATCATTTTGACCAGCCGAATGACTTCCCTTTCCCAGCCAAAGCAGTCCATAGCAAACATTGTAAAGAGGAAAAAAATCTCTTTACACCTTGTCATTCAAAAGAGTGATCGCCAAAAAATTTGATAAAGTTATAACAATAAGAAGAAAACATTCTCTTTACATCATAATTTTTTGTGGAATTTTTCATGGTGTATGTCTCAAGTAAAAAAACTCAGAAATGATTTTTTTTTTTCCTCTTTACATTGTTTGTCCAGTCCCTCTTGTCTGGTAAAGGGAGGTAACAGGGCTAAGCACAGCGATCTCCCACTGAAGAGTGGTTTTCCAAAACTCAGTAAGTCAGTTTTTTTTTTTAATTTGTCAGAAATTGAGGAAAACTTCCCATTCAATGCCTAATTATGTCAGCTTCTGCCACTTGGTATATTTTTTGTTTCTTGAAGGCCACATTATATCCAAGTACATTATTAAAATGAATATGATTGAGCTCCCATTTAGCCAAAGAAACAAATCCACTCTAAAAGCTGAAAAAGCGACATCGAGTTTTGGAAAACCACTTTCAATTGATTCATGAGAATGATTACAAATCTCTGAAAGTTTTGGAGAAACATGAAGAGAATAATTAATAATTATAGTCAAGATACATGAAATATATGAGATGCGACACAATGAAATCAGGCGCTCGTCAAACTGAGGCGACCAGAGAAATCATGTGTTTTTCAACAGTGAACAATTTTTAACGAAATTTTTTTTATTCACAAAACCCTTCAATATCACTCTAACAATGCATTTCGGAGTTAAATTTGCTGAAATAGATTGAGTAAAGGCCCCAAAATTGCAGTTTAGCGGCATGGGCTAACAAAGATTAATAAGGATTTACAAAAGTGATTGGCCATTTTCTCACTAAATTCAGCTGCAGCAACAGGTCACCCCCATCGTCTTAACTGTCAATAGCTCGACTTCTACTTAAGGTAGAACAAACTTTTTTTCATGCCAAAAAGGGAAATGGATAAGCTTAGCTTTGGTACCAATAACTCCATAAGCTCAAAATTTGACGAGAGCCTGATTTCATGATGTTGCATCTCATATAATTCTCCCCTCTGAAGATACATGGAATATATTTCTTATTAGAGATGTACTTCTCCTCACAGTTACACTTTCTTGATGAATGTTAACTTTGCGTCATAATCGATTCCATGAATTTCTGACCTTGAGTAACACACCTATTAGATTTATATCATTTTTCTTAATCACAATCAAAATTCATGGTAAGGACAATCAGCTGTGAATCAAATTTTGAGACCATAAAATGCAAGTTCAGTGTCAAGCAGCCCCCAAACATGTACGACAGCTAGCTATTTGACTGCCAATACTTGTCATTGTTGACTACTGACTATAGAAAAAATTGTTGGCACTTCTTGTTAAGAGATTTAACTTCAGAGTTTCAAAATAAAAAAATTAAAAAATTAAAAATTAAAAAAAATAAATAAATAAATAAAGCATTGAGACTAAAATTTGGCTGGTGAACCTAATCCATGCCTTATTGCCCGTCTTAATCATCACTGGGTTCATAAGAACACTGCTAAATCACTACTATGCCAGTGACTTCAAAAACTCGATGGGCTACATGCACCAAACTAGTTTCTACCTTGCATAAACCTGAAAATTCCATACAAATGGATGCTGGTCTCCTATAAATCTGACACTGCATTGCAAATGGGCATTTATCTTAAATCTGCGAGTGCCACAAAAAATGGCATTTATCGTGTATAAATCTAAAAACACCACACAAATTGATGTTTACTTTGCTTAAATCTCAGAACATCATGCAAAATGGGTGTTTAGAAAATTCATATACGAGATCACCAAAGAATTCGTCTTCATCCTGTATAAATCCAAGAGGACCATACAAATGGATGTTCGTTTCATTTTTATCTTGGGTAAATCCAACAGCACCAAACAAAACCAGGCGTTTACCTTGTAAAAGTCCAAGAGCTCCATACACGCCCAGCCTCATGTTGCGGTTGTCTTTGTCCGCGGTGATGTTGGGGTTTCTGGCGTCGTTGCTCCACTGGCTGAGCCAGATGTTGGAGTAGATGCTGGTGGCGTTGTACAGGATGTAGAACAAGATCACCAGGGCACTCAACAGAGGGCCCACTGCTCGCACGTAGGCTAAAAACACACTGAATTTCACCTAGGAAGAGAGCATGAAGAACATAGATATACCACAACAGAGTAGTCAGGATATGCTGAAATAAAAATTTTCAGCTGCATTCTAATCTTGCATCCACCAGATCTATTCCAAGACTTGGGTCAAACAGGTTCTAGAGATATCAAAGGTAAATCGTTGTGCCCAGTTGGTGGTGGGCTGACTGTGGACATACGATGTACGTTTTCCCATATATGTGAGACTCACTTTTAGATATACCTCGTACCTCAGTGAAATGGCTAAGGGGTAACATAACAGCAAAGAATTTGAATTAATGAAAACCAGAATTTTGTAAAATTTCCTTCCATAAATATAGACGTATACTTTGGTATACCAATACCATGTTTAAAAATTCTGAATCTTCAAAATTTTGCAGCACAAAGAAATCATATGTAACATGAACTAATTCTGATTCTAATTTCTGGGACAAAGTCAAATCAAAGACACCAGACTTTTAGATTTGAAAGGGAGAACAAAACAAGCAGTGTATTTATTTCCATCCATGATTAATGCAAACAAAAACAAAGGTATGGATAAGGACTTTGACAAAAGGAGATATTATTTCCGGGGGCACAGTGGCTCTGGGGTTTGGCATCTGCTTCAGGGTGAAAACAACTCACGTCGGTGAGGCTGGGGTCCACTCGCAGGTTCTCCATCGAGGGATGGAAGGACACGAAGAACGAAACCCCCATTTTTTTCAGTGACTTAATGGTCCCCTGGCTTCCTCTGGGTAGGGAAGCCCGACACCTAGCCTTCTCAGATAAGGGTGAATATATTTCGAAGGTTCCATGTGTACGATACACAGATTAAAGAACCCATGGCAGTTCAAAATTTCCAAATTCCAAATTTCTACCCACAAAAATTCTCACCAAAATCAGGCAGCTACTTAAAGCCAAGATAATCCCATTATCTCAGGATTGACAGGCTTAAGGAAAAAAAAAAAGAAATACTACTTCACCTATTGACCTACAGTTCAAAGTTTCAGGTAACATCTCTTGCAAGCCCTCTATCTTTATTCTCTTCCTGATACCATCAACTGCCATGCATTTGTCTTTACAATTCAAACCCTAAACACTTGCGGAGAGTAAAACAAAAGAAAAATGGGAGCTTACTCTTCCAGTCTCCACAGCTTCTGCCTGCACAAGTTTATCGGGATCTTTCTTCTCATCGTGATCTTTCAGTAGTTTCTCTTCCTCCTCCTTCCCCGTGTGATCAGAGATGGTATTTCTCCGCTTGCTCGTGGGAGACGAGGCGGAAAGAGACAGATTGCTTCCCTTGGAGACTTCAGTGTCTGAACGGATGCGCTCACTAATCTTGGATACTTGTCTGTTACGGGAAAAAAGTAAAACAATAGCATAAATAATATGACTGCCGAGACAACCACCCCCCAGCCCCCCATGGGGGCTCAGGACACATAAGTGTTCTTTGGTCCCACCTGCAGACTGTGAAAGCCTCCATCAGTGTGATGTCTTTCATAGTATGCCATCCTCAACGTTCCAGGGGTGACATCTCTTCTCTCTCTCTCCTTGCTCCTGTCTTCTGTCCCACTCTTTTTCCTCTCTTCTTCTTGA
>JBCEWB010812106.1:0-16289 GCA_039654565.1 Peronia peronii
TCGGGCTTCCCTACCCACTGGAAGCCAGGGGACCGTTGAGTCACTGAAAAAATGCGGGTTTTTGATCTTCGTGTCCTTCCATCCCCCGATGCAGGACCCGCAAGTCAATCCCGGCCTGTTTCCTCCGTGAGCAGACGCCATACCACAGAGCCACTGCGTCCCCCCTTTTGTACTGAACAGAACCTCTTTTTTTTTTTTTATATAGCAAAGCCAGATTCCAGTGGAAACTTACACAGTTCTGTTAACATAGCATTGCCAGACTTAATTTTCCTGTCTTATAATTTTACATATAATTAGACTGTGCTGCCAACTTATGTAATAACATTTTTCAACCTTTTCATGAAAAAATTTTGACATCTCTGTATTTGTGCAAGATTGCGTAACAATGATTTTATTCAAAAAATAACTGATTGCAATTATTGTTTCTGCATTATGCAGTGGTCTTCACCTAAGAACCCAGTTCTGCTGTGAAACTTTTTTTTTTTTTTTAAACTATAATTTACTTGCCGAATAACTGACTTAGAAAAGCAAAACCTGCCAAAGAACCTGGTATTAAACCAAGGCAGATGGGCACTTATACACTTTTCTGTCAGGTGTCTCAGTGACACTTGAGAGAAATGCACGATGCAGGCAAATAGGGGGGAGTGAAGGGAAAAGAAGGATGATTGTGGGAAGAGAAGAGACAGAAATTACGAGGGTCACTACGAAACCGGATAGGCGAATTGAGGTTGATAATTGATTTTTGCACACCTGCAAGGATGATATATACTCAACAGAAGTTAACCATTTAACCTCTGAGCCTCTATCAGCTAGCCTTCTCTGAAACCCTGGGAGATGGGAGATAATTCCACAAAAAAAAAAAAATAAAAAAAAAAAATCATTTTAAAAAAGTACTTACAATAACATCATGATTTTTTGTATGAAAGAAGAAACATGAATGCACAATATTGCAGAGTGGTTGTTATAAATGTATGCCAGCAGCATAAGACAGAAAAAAAATGTGAAAATGAGGTAACAAAAAATCAGCCACAAAAAAAAAAAAAAAAGTATTTGAAGTTCAGCTTACCCCTAATCTACTGTTTTAGGCTCTTATGGTATGTTAAAAAGCACTCTCCTCTTCCCAAATGAATCTTACATAAAGCACAACCAAATACAGTTTCATGGGCTTTATCTCGGCTCTGAAAGCTATGAGTTTTAGAGCACCAGTAACAGGCTGCTTTATTGCCAGTGATTCTTATGAGCATGTGCTCTCATAGATCTGCTATTCCGATGCCTGCTGTGGTCGGAGTCAGGGATGCTGCTTTTCTCTTTCGAGAAACATTCCCTCTTACCAGGGCAGAAAAAAGACTCAGACGGAAGTCAGCCTGGCTCAGCTGCTTGTCTTTAGATTTCAGCTGATGACTGGTACTCCACACTATAAAGCTGTTTATGACGGCAGTCTGTAGAAAAAAGTGAAATATGTATCGCCACCGCTTGCGAGATTGCCTTCCAAGTGGGTAATATGATGACAGTTGATCAAACTTATCCACACCACCCATGGATCTGTTGTACACATTAACAAGGGATGGCACCTGAATGTTGATGGGAGCACGATTTTCAACTGCTGTCATCCCAGGAGTGGTGTTGGTGCTTAGCATTGTCATGAAATGTTTATCTTTCCATCCAAGAGCAACCAAGTTGCCTCTTTGTTGAAAACATGCATCTCCTTTCTTCATTCTACGCCCGGCCACTGCAGAACAATCCTTAGGCCACCTTCTTCGGCCAGCTCTCATCGTTGAGCAGCTGTATGTTTGCTCTTCTAAAAGATCTTCTGCCAAATCAGTTGACAAAAAGTAATTGTCATACACAAAATGGTGATTTTGTGGAGAAAACTTTCACCTAGTTTTTTTATGACATGATATCCCAGTCCATGTGGCATTGGTTCATTCACTTTTCCAGTGTATACAGAAAACTTTAGCAAATAGCCTGTTGCTGCATCAGCAGGACTTTTATCCCCTGATGTACTGTTTGAAGGACAGTCTGCCATGGTATGAAATCATAGCCTCATCAAAGCTTATGTTGACATTTGGCTTGAAGCAGGCAGCAATACTATAGGAATAATAAAAGAAAAGCATAGATATTTGTTTTAGAAATGGTACCACTTGTCAACCCTATGAGAAAGAAATGTAATGAAAACCATACATAGTGTCATAATGTCATACAAGCCACCAACATTAGGATAATGAAATGTAAATTGACAATCATAACAAATCTAGGCCTAAACAGCTAAATATTGTAAGCGCTGGTATTGTAATGTGACCAAATCCAAGCTCTAAAAAAAGTTGTACTTGTTTTTCCATTGATTTCTAGTTTCTTCGCTATCCAAATTTACTATGAATTTTTATGAATTCCCAAATATATTTAACTTTAATTAATCTTCTAGATCGAAATACTTACTTGGTTTGCACCATTTCAATCAGAGGTCTGATTTTGTAGAGAGGGTCATAGTCTCCGTGCCCTCTGGGAGGTTGCGCCCTCAAGTCACTGAGGTGAAAACACTTTTGACAATTTTTCATATCTATTCTTTGATATGACATCAGCAACAACTGGAACTCTGAGCCTGTCATCACTGGACCAGTACATAGTGTATTCGGGTAGTTAATGGATGCCCATCAAGATGTTTAGATGAATAAAAACTTTTATCTCTGCAGAGGTTATATCGTACCAAGTGGCATCAATCTTCCCTGCCTGTTCCTACCACCACGTAGCATAATAATTTATCTCCCGGGCTGCTAAGTCATAAAAGTCTTCTGAAATGATCAGGCTAAAATAGTCATAAGGCTCAGCATTTTCATCAAGTCTGTGATTAGGGCCACAATCCTCCACAAATGGATCAACATGCACATCCGATGTGGTATTTCTCCATTCATCAGTTCCTCTGTCCTCAGTTTCATTGTTGTCATTGCCTTCATCATCACTATCCTCCTCTGAATCACTACTACTAAACTGCACAACAGGCATGCCAACGTCACTTTCATTTCCATCCTTGGCCTCCTCAGTCTGTAAATTGTCCATATCGTACATATTCCCATCATAAATACTATAAAGACGTAAAACTTCATCCATGTCGCTAGAAATGACAAACTTCACCAAACTTACAAAAAAATCACAGAATCACCTCTGCGTGGCCAATTTTGTTGAAACAGGAGCCAGAAGAAAGCTTGTTTCTTTCTCTTTCCGAATCTGCAATTTGCATAGGTCTGGGGGGGGGGGGGAACTAGCGGAACAGTTCTAGAAACGACGCGCAACAGTGCTCTAGGGGTCCGCCCATAGACTCCGCGTGGCGCTGCTCCAGGGGTTAAATAGTTAAGGACCATTTTTTCAACAGCTCATAACAGAGTGATAACACTCTGATTTCAAAAATTTGTAAAAAAATTAATACCAACCATCCATCTTTAACTCAGTGGCATTGTCATAAAAGTTGAGCTGCCTTTAAACAAGTTTCTTAGGGTTGAAGAGGTTCACCGCGGTTTTGTGTAGGGTACCAAACGCATATATTTTCCTTCATTAATAGCCTGTCTATTCAGTGTTGGAAGAAGCGAGGCATTACTGGTGAAATTGTGGATCAAGACGGGACACACACAGACACATGAACATAGTGATAACAGCTCTTTGCATTCTCATAGATAAATCTTTAAGTAATGAAGCAGTCAAGACAGAGTTCAACAGAGATGCCATCTTTGTTGTTGTTGTTGTCTCCTGTTGACCAGCTACTAAGGCAGAGGCCACTATAATAACTTGTCATCATTTGCAACAAGAAGTCAGTGTTCAGGCTGTAGAAATTAAATTTCTGCATGAACTCATATTACTTACAGCAAGCTCCGGTTCAGCTCCAAGTTCCAGGTCTGAACTTAAACCAAGGTGCCGGACCAGCTACAGAGGTTTTGTGCTTGATGAACATGATCACACCTGAAGAATTGGAGGATGAGGACGAATATGAAGGTGAGTAAGGGGAGCAAGTATCGGTTATACTAGAGAAACTTATTATCAACAAATGTTCATATGCAGCTGGCCAGTTTGAAGCTCAACATTCATTACAGACCAGCCTTTTGTATGACTTTTCAAACACTTACTGTAGAAAAAGTGTTGTATAGAGCAACAAAAAGCTTTCACACATTTTAAAAAAATGTCTTAAAATTAGGACAACAGTCTAGAAGTAATTTATTAAATGCATCAGAAAGGCAAAAAACAATATGAAGAACTTGATATTAAGTTAATTAAGCAAACTTATATCACTGGCCAGATTTTTTAGCCCAAATTGTTTCTTCGTCAGGGCAATAAAGAAAACATATAAAATGTAAATAAGGTATTGCTATTCACAAAAGAAAATGTTAATCAAATGATTTGCCAATTGTGTAGGAGAGGATTTTCAATTTTGATTAAAAAGGAAACAAAAAAGTACATTTTTAACCCAAGAACTGCGAACCACGTATTTATACCACAGGTGAAGCAAAGCCCTGCATGTGGCGACCGTGTTTATTCGTGGGGGCTCCTCGTTGCACTGTGATATTTCTCACCATGTCACTTAAACTTGGGGTTTTTCAGCCTCCGTTTTGTCAAATTATCACCATAATAACTATGCGCTCCAACAGACACTCCTTCAAAAAGGTAAAGGAAATTTTACCTAATAGAATGGTGAGAAATTCCATTCCCAAAGATGAAATCCTCTTAAACAGAAGAGAAGAACAGAAATCAAAGGCCACATCATCCACTCAAGTCCTCACAAGTGATCTGAAACTACTATTAAAAGAAACTACATGTATGATGCAAGAGAGTACATAGAAATACATGTAGTCTCTTCATTTATGCTACATTGAATGATAGCGCAGGCTCCTCTGACCACTTGACCCACTCAACAAATTTCGCATTGACCAGCGGTCAAGCGGTTGAGAATGCAAGTGAGCTATAATTGCTATGAATGAAAGCTAAAGTAACCTATGTATCTATTAGTTTATATATCAGATAGCTCTCTTGTGCTCTCACCCTGTGCTATCATTAGATCACTTGTAAGCTTGCCGTCTGATCTAATACGAATAATTTAAGTCAACGTGGTCATAGGGATGATATCTTGTAGTTCGCGCTAAGATTCTATAATGTGAACGTAAATACACCACTATGTGAAGTGGTTTGGGCCAAGAAGTTACAAAGTTTATGAATAAATCTGTAATGGGAATGGTCTATGCGACAAGGGGTGATAAAATTGGCATCCTTAAGAAATTAACATGTCTTTGTGAATACAATCCCTTCTACTATTGGCTCAAAGCAAGTTATTATTATATGTGAAGAAAAGGTGGAGTTAGGGGAGGGGTTGAGGAAAACTGTTGGTTAGTAAGGTGGTCAATCTTGGCCTGCATTGTGTCACTCTTAAACTAGGGCGGAGTCTCTGTAGTCAAAACAAAGCACCCTGTGGCTAAGCACTGGCGCTGATGATGCAGATTGACAAGGTCGGCCAGGCACACTGTAGGGCGTTTTGTTTTGACTATAGAAGCTCTGCCTTAGCTTCAGAGTGACACAATGCAGGCCGAGATTGACCACCTTACTTACCAGTGTCTTCCACAATCCCTCCCCTAACTCCACCTTTTCTTCACATGTAATAATAATTTGCATTGAGCCAATAGTAGGAGAAGGGTTTGTATTCACAAAGACATGTCAATTTCTTAAGGATGCCAATTTTATCACCCCTCGTCACACAGACCATTCCTATTACAGATTTATTCATAACTCATGTAACTTCTTGGATCAAACCATTTCACATAGGGGTGTATTTACATTTGCATTATAGAATCTTAGCGCGAACTATATGCTATCATCCCTGTGACCACGTGGACTTCACTTATTCGTATTAGATCAGACGGCAAACGTTGACGGGGCAGCAGTGACTGCAAAAAAATATGTACAAGTGATCTAATGATGGCACAGAGTGAGAGCACAAGAGAGCTATCTGATATATAAACTTACAGATACATAGGTTACTTTAGCTTTCATTCATAGCAATTATAGCTCACTTGTACTCGTCGGCTAGGCGCACCATAGGGCGTTGAAGCCCTTAGGCTGGGTCGCAGTTCAAGAGTTAGAGCAATTGGAACTTCACACCTTCTGATTTACAATGGTCAAATTAAATGATTATATGTAAGATTTTTATGTTGTTGGTCTTTTTTTTTCGTTTGGCGTAAGCTTATTATGATTTCAAATGTATTCATAAAGGTAAGAGAAAAGGCAATACAAGTGATCAAGATTCAGGAATTTTTGAAAGTGATATGTTTTTCAGCATTTTCAGTTTTTCTTCATATCAAGTGAAAGAATTATCGCAGTGGCTTCAGAAAAGAATAGGAGTGTGTTTAAGGCTTTTAATGAGAATGTCGATTAAGGTATTATAGATGATTTTGATAATGATCCTGAGTATTTTTTTGGTTTGGGTCTAGTTAGATCCAGAACTAGTTTGTCGAAATAAAGTGATTACTGCACTCATCCACTTTGCCTGAACTATGTCTCGATCTTAATATACCAGGAACATATTCTGAATCATTATCATATATAATACTGCCAGAATCCCTGTTCTCATCAAAGGCCTAAAAAATTGTCCCAATTCTTCTCTAATGCCATTGTGTCAAACACACGGACTGTCTCACTTTAGCGAGAAAAGCATGGAGGTTATCGACTGAAAATGCCTTTCCCATATATTTATAGAATTGGTTGGAGAGCAGGGTACCCTTTCGGCATATTTACGGGGTCATGCGTGAGTGAGTGAAATAAGTGCCAGCGTTTTAACACAAGCTGTCATGTATCATAAAATCATATTTTCACAATATTCAAATCAAAATCAGTCTTAGAGCTTATTACAACAATACTGTTTCCTTGATTCTTTTCTGCAGATATTGTCGAAGATGTGAAGGAAGAATGCGGCAAATATGGTATCGTGAGGAGTCTTGAAATTCCAAGGCCCATAAAAGGAGTGGAGGTGCCTGGTGTGGGAAAGGTATGTTTTCAGCTATTTCTATGAATGATTTAAAAAAGAAAACATGGATTGTGTTGTTTTTGGGTTTTTTTTTTTTTTTTGGTTTCTTTGTTTGCTTGTTTATTTGTATGGTTTGTTTTTTTTTAAAGTTAGTTGTCATCAACAGGATGTTTTGTTTAATTTATAGAAAAATGCTATGCTTACTTAACCTTATGAACTCCAACCCCGTGATCCTTACATGATCCTGCATCTGGGCTCCTGAGTTTAGATCTACGGTTTTGGACACCTCTGCTGTCTTTATCACTCGAACTAGATCTAGAGCTATCACTTTCACTATCATTCACTGATTCTAAGTCACTGTCGGGATAATTTATGGTGAGATCAGCTCATTATCATCGGAATCACCTAGATGATTCATCATCTCATTAGCAGTAAGTAAATGTTGGCGTTTGTCAGAATCACGAGAGGTCGACAGGTGAGGTATGCTCCATTTCATGATTGAAATTCTAACTCAAACAATCCATACACTGTGTGCATAGGGGCTGCTGTCTTTAGAATGATGTCTAAGGCACATGATGTCCCAGTATTAATCTCATTGGCCATTTAAGAGCAGAATTACACCACACGCTATGACATCAACATCCAAAACAATGTAGGTCATGCACACGGTATATAGTCAAGTAAGGCGCTGCGACGCACAGGTCACGCTCGGGGTCATGGGGTTAAAGCCAAGGTCGGCAGTGAAAGCCAGAATCTACATCTTTGAGTTATAAACTCTTTTCATGCTATAAATGTGATGGAAGTGTGTTCCTCTTTTATCCTAGGATAGTTTTTCTGTAAGATGTTCATGGTTACCATGGAAATGCATAAAAACAGTGCCATTTTGGATTTTTTTCCCAACCCAAATTCGCCCATAAACTATCAGTCACAGAACCACCAAATTTTGCAGCAACATTCTCTCATCCAAAGTAAAGATTTTGTCTGATCATTTTTTGGATGTTTTGTAAAATGTATTTATAGCTATTTTTAAAAAAATTCAACTATATAATATATGCAAATTTTCATATTTTTCAGTAGAAAAAAATTGGGGAAAAAAAACTTCCTTGAATTAAAAAAAAACAACATCAGACAAAATCTTTATCTTACGTTGCCGCACACCTCCTGTAAGTTTCAAATAAATCCCATGGAAAGATTTTACAAAATTTGGGTTTTATTGCAGTAAAAGTACATTTTGAGTTCAGTCTCATTTCCCATGACAAGGTCTGTCTATGGTGATTATTCCCTTCACAATCCACCAAGAACACAGCTAGGATCCCCCTCCAGTTTTTTCAGTTCTCTCTGCCTTCTGGCTCTTGCGTTCTTCCTGATAGCCTGCCTCTTAGTCTGTTTTTCTGATACTAACAACATCAAGACACTGAACAGCATAACATTCAGCACAGTGTAGTTTACAAGTGGAAACGACCTTTGAACTGCGTTAGTTGCACACATTGAGGCAATAGAGACAGTCAGCCTTTGCTTGGCGGCCAATGCGCGGACCATGAGCACACAGATCACGTGTGATCAGTCCATATATGGAAGTATAATACGATGAAGAGAGAATGGAATGTGTAAGTTTCCTTTGACCTTTGTAAAGTGAATGGGTGTTTGGGCATGGAAAATTTCGTTGGAGGGAAAGGTTACCATTGGCTAAGAGGAAAGAGGCCAGATTTTGTATCGATACTAAATTTGAAGGGTTCTAGCCGATGCAAAGTTGCTTGCCTGGGCTGTGGAATAAGGGCATTTTGATAAAAAAGTAAACAATTATGCACTTACCCCACCGTGCAGTAATGACAACTTCAGGTCCTCAAGATCAACTTTTGACCCAACAGTGCATTCCATACTATCAATAATGGGTCAAGGAATAAAATATCACTAGAACACAAAATCGACAATTTTGACCCTCAACATTGATTTTCATTGCCAACCTTGGCTTTTCCGGAATTTCAAGCGAAATCCCGGGCACCCAGAAAAGTGCTTAAAATCCCGGGTTTCTCATAAATTAAATAATAATAATTACAAAGAAAAACACCGAATTAGCAAAACTACGAACTTTTTTGGCTTCATCATGAGTGTGACATCTAGAATGTAGCCTAGGTCTATGTTTTTGATCAGGCCGTTACGTTTGCTATCACAATCAAACAGTTTTGGCAGTCCTCTTGCCGAGATTATGCACACGACGCAATTCCCAAGCCAGAACAATGGGCGTTTGTGTAATATTACGGCCGCTTACTCCATTTTGAGCGGCTAGTGATGGTCAGTGTCGCTTTGAGTGTCTCACCCGTATATCTAAGCTTAGTCTAGATCTAGAACTACCTGTCTAGTGCTGTGAGCATTGACTGGGCTTTTGGTATAACCCAGCCCCCTATCTAGATTTTCTCACTCCATATGGTGAAAAGTAGGGGGAGGGGGGGATTTTATGCAGTCTTAGCCTATGTAACCGGCCCAGTGTGTCCCGGACTAGTAGGTTCCCGACTTCAAAGGATGAAAGCCAACTCACTGTCTAAGGAACCTTACAATGTGTGGCAAGTTTCATGTCACACAGAGATAAGAACTAGATCTAGCACAGATTCTGATCTCCCACCCAACCCCACCCACCTTAACATTACATCAAAACCATACATTTTGAAGAAACATTGTATTCCGATAGGTCGGGGAGAAGGGTGTGCAGAAACGTGGAAGGAACAAAGATAATGGTTAATGCTATGCCGAATCCTAGATTGCTATAATTATTGATCCTGATCGTGCTGGATTTCACCATAAATTCCACTCTGGTTTTCAAGTTGTACTTTCACTATCATATTTTATATTGATACCATACATGATAGATCCAAACCAGATTAGTCTGTGGTCTTTACTTTTATCAAACTATCACATAGACCAGGGAATTAATTGTAAATAGTGACTGAATTTTTCTGTACATATTTCCTGGATTTTACTTTATTTCCTAATCTGGCGTGACATTAAAACTGCATGTTTATCTACTTTTGAGGTCTAGTGCTAGATCTGAGTACTCTTAGACTAGTTCTGTTACAGATGTAAACCACGAAACCTAGACATAAAACATTTGAATTTTTCAGTGTCTGATCAGTTTATTTTTTTAAATTTAAACAACAAACTGAAGATAGATCTAATCCTCCAACTATCTCACAATGTAGATTTAGGCCTGCATGTTCATCTACTTCGGTCTAGTGCTAGATCTAAATACTTCAAGACTTGTTCTACTACAAAATGTAAACCTAGACATATTAAGTATACAGTGGAACCTGCAAGAAGTCAACTCACATAAAGTAAACTCTTGCTTAAAGTCAACCTGTTCTGGCCCTCCCGTTTTTTCCCCTTTATATTTCATGTCTCGTTTCTGATAATGTCAATACCTTCAGAGATACCTTATTACGACATATTATAACCTGTGGGTCTGTCCTGTATGAGAAAATGCTTGGTTCTCTTCACCTGTCCCGCATTGGTGGGGATACACAAACACACATGCACACAGCAGTTCCACACTCTTCTCATGTGCTTTGGCCAGCCCGCCGACACACACCCGGACTACTGACTGCCTTGATACACACACATTACAGTACTCCAGGTTTGACTTGCACACAGTTTCACACTTAACTCTCTTCGTTTGCCTCGCGCTGGCGTGGATAGACAAACACCTACCCACACTCGGCTCTCTTCGCTGAATTTGTTGACACACAAAGACAGTGCAGACAGGTATTGCGTGCAATTTCAGTCACATCTTTAGATCAGTTCATTCCTACTCCCACATTCTGCGCTTGCTTTGACTAGATTTAGTCAACCTTTTACTTAACTTGGTGATCAGAATGTCTGAGAAAAAGTACAATGTTCTCAATCTGGATATAAAGTTGAAACTTGGAAAGATACTGACTCAAAGCAATGTATTACTACTACTACTACTAGCTTAGAGTTAGAGGGGGAAACTCTGCTGGAGTTTTTTTTTTTTTTTTTTTAATTAGAGTTTTTTGGTTGTTGTTTTTTTAATTAAGCCCAGAGACAAGGGCCTAAGGGCATAACCCAATAGATTTTTTTCTGACTTTTTTGTGAAAACAGTTTGACATCCCTGGATAATGAGATGTTTTCTCATGGTGGCCTAGTGATAAGGACAAAAGAGGGCGTGGTCTTCATAATAAAGAAACTTTGGGGTACAGAAATTATCTAATAGTGATCACCTATCACTCAAGAAGATCTAGATAGTGGATCCATTTTGCTTTATGTCTCTCAAAACAGAACTCTTACATAACAAAATAAGAATTTTATAGGCCTACTTCTTTTTTTATTGTGAAACGACCATAGAAGAGCCCAATACATTAGAAATTACTTGGTCCCTCGGTATGAAAATAATTAAGAAAGTTGATTTAGTGGCTTGCACAAAATTTCATAGAGGGAAAAAAAATTCAAATCTAAAATGTTTAATTTGTTTGTTCAGTGCAGACACCCAGGTTACCATATTTCATGGTTTTTATTGCAGATTTTTGTGGAGTTCAACTCGATCATAGAATGTCAGAAAGCCCAGGCAGCTTTGACGGGACGGAAGTTCTCCAATCGTGTTGTAGTCACATCATACTATGATCCAGACCGCTATCATCGCAGAGAGTTTTAGTATTCAGGGTCATTATTTCTCAAGTGCTCTGGGTTGCCTTTTTTTTTTTTATTTCTGTTCAGTGTGTCAATGAAGCAGTTGAATGATTGAATGCCATTTTTTTTTTTTCTTCGAATGTGTTCCCAACAATAAATAAATTGAGTCCCATTCTCCATAACATATTCTCAAGATGTTCACATGAGTCCTTTAGAGATTCCTAATCTAGCATGACTTTAAAACTTAAGATGATGAGCCCATTTTGTCTTTTCAGTTCAATTTCAATGAAAAATTATGACTACAGGTCTATAAAACTTTAAATGCAATGAAATTAGCCATGTGTTTTTGAAAGTAAGGATGTCAAGTATTTCCAGTGCATTTATAAATTTGCAGTTCTAGATAAGTCACTGGATTCACAAATTATGAACAATGTTATATCAGTAAACATTTATAGAATTATACTGGGTGTTCATGCAGTCTAAAAGATAGTTCACTCTTCTCTCACAAAACAGCCCCGTGTTTTACTCCTTTTTATGTTTTCCAAATTCAAACCAGTGAGCCAGAATTGTATTCCACAGGATGCAGGGTGAAAAAGGCTGCAGAAATAAAGAATGAAAGCTGTGAAGTTGAAAGATTTTTGTTGTTGTTTTTTTAATCGAAGTATGCTTGTGTTTTAACAGTTTCAAGTACTGTGTCATTTCTTTCATCAGGGCAAAATTTTCCAACTTTTTGGTGAAAAACAGTTTAACATCCCTCTTTTATGGGATGTTTTTCTTAAATCCAGTTTCCTCTATGTAATTGAAGTTATGTCGTTTTTTGTTTTTTTTTTGTTTTTTTGGTCACCCATTGATATGTTTCATTTTAAGTGCTCAGGAGCATGATTGAGAAGAGAAATAATGAAGATTTAAAACAAGGATTTTTTTTTCTGTTAATTTCTTAACGTATTTGCATTATTATTTTAAGCAGAATACTGCCACAAATATGATAAACATTTGTTCTTATTGACTAGGGATAGAAATTGATTGGCTCAATGGAATTGAATTACATAGCATAGTCTAGTTGCTCTTTGCTTTAATTCACATGACAGATTATATTAGAGTTTACTCCAGTGTTTAATGAAAAACAAATTCTGATTGATTATTGTGGACCAACTTAAAACAAACAAAAAATATACACTTTTTGTCTCGTTTTTTGTTTGTAAGCAAAGTTTGTTAGTGTTGAAAGGTTGCAGATTTGATCTCTTTTTTAGCATTTGGTTTGTAACTTGTCTCCATTTTTTAGACTATTGGTTAGATTCTTTTAATCTTTTTTTTCTTTCCGTGCATGGGTTTCTTCTCTCCTTTTTCTCAGAACTGATTTGATTGTTAAATATTCCGAGATGTCAAAGTCTGCTTTTTAATTTTTTTTCTTGTGGTCTTCATTATTGTTTCTTTGCTCGAATATGTAATTATTAACTCACTGAACCTTAACGCCGACTGTGGTTGACATGTGGTACAGGAACGTCAAGCCCTGACATCGACTGTGGTCAGTCCAAGACAAATGGCTCTATCATCAAACATTAAAGAATTTCTAACCACAAGAACTAAAAGTGCAACCATGCAAAAGATTTCCATATGAGAGCTATTTATAGAGAGAAAGGTGGGTTTTGAGACTTGTTAGTGATCGTTTCGCTCCCACCCTTCATCCCATATCTCCTCTTTTATTTTATTCAGATGTATTCCTATCACCATGTGATTGTACACAATAAGCTTTTACATGAAAAAACGTGAAAAACACATTTTTTTGCCCTGTTGTTGGGTAAATCTGTACCATAGATCTAGATCTGGTATTTTCATGCTTTTCCAGAAATTCAAAAAGGGATGCGTTTGTATCAGATATAGAGAAAAAAACTGTTCAAGACAAAAATTAAACAAGGAAGACATTGAAATAAACAGGTGGAGAAGTGTGTCTATTTCCAAAAAATCAAGACAGTATCTTTTTTTTTTATATATATACATATACATATAGCTTCAGCGGATAATTGAAAATGCTGCAAAATGCTCTCAATACAGAGATCAACGTGACTGGTCAGGGTTCAGTGTGTTAAGCTTCTGACACTCTTAGCATCAGAAAGCTTACAGTAAAGTAGTGGCCATTCTCACTTTTGATAAAAGTTAAGTACACTGTACGCATGCGCATAATCGCCATGATGTAACTTAATTAAACATACTGAAATTGAAATGCATGGAATTTGTTTTGATTTACTGTTTGTTTTATCTCTATAGAATGTGTATGCATAGTACGCTATATATATATGTATACGTGTATTTTTCTTGTTGTTTAGCTAAAGAATTTTTCAACTTGAAAAGGTGAGGACCAGGCATATGCCAAAGTGCATCACATAGTCATAAAATCAGAACAGAGCGAGGTTTTCAGTAGTATAGTATAACCTACACCATGAATTTAGACACAAGCATTGATCAACATACTGGTACTCACAATTCACTTTCACAACTGGCGCCATGTTATACCAGAGAAGTCTATAATATTGACCCTTGAAAGTTCATTTAAATGTCTTTTAAGTGCCTTTGCTTTTTTAAAAAAAAATTTGTTTGAAGTAATGGTCAAAATCTTCTTGAAAACATTTGTTTTGCGGGGACGTAGTACTAAAACTGTCATTTTGTTTCTAACACATGAAGATTCTTTAAAAACAAATTTTGTGCTGTCTATTCTAATTTTTTTGCAAAACCAATAGTGGCACTTAAAGTGTGACAGGATAATCTTTTAAAAGTCAATATGAAATTTTTCAGTGCTATCATTATTGAAAAAAAAATGGTAGTAAATTTTAGTACTTTCACTTAAAAACGCATAGATGGTGGTATAAATTTTAAGGAAACTTGTGATGTAGGATTGCGCCGTCACATTGTTAGTATTACCACTTTAGTTTATCTTATCCAAAGGTGTGATTGAAATGATCCTGTTTTAGAATGCAGGGTATGTAGGGGGACCAGAGAGAGTGAGAGAGAAGTGACTTAAAAATTCATGTGTAAAAATCTTCAGGTAGAAATTGAAAAGTACAGGCGAGCATTCTAAAAATGTGTAAAAATTTTTAAATCAGCGAGTATATTCTGTAGTGAGCTAAGAATGAGTCATCAGTGAGTTATCATTCGAAAAAATAAACGAGACAGTACTGACGTGATTTGACAAAACACCTTTTTCGATTTTGGCGCCAAAATTTTTTATGCCATGCCTAGCTGGACTTAATTCCGTCTAGTCTCGAGATCTGGCTGGACCTATTCACTCCATGTCATCGTCATGTAGCCGTTAAGTTTAAAGTCAGCGCCGTGTTCCTTTGGGAGGGGGTGGGATGCATGTGCATGCAGCTTTAATTAAACACTTTCAGCTGAAAGAGTGCTAATCAATAAATGATGGTCTAGGTTTATCATCAAGCTCGACGATCATTTTTATTTTTTGAACTGAATGAATGAGGTCTAGATCTAGATCCAGATCTCTCCATTCTACATCTGATTCAACTACACTCTCAGAAAGAAAACAAAAAGAGAAAAATACAAACTTTCTGTCAAAAAGACAAACACACATACGGTACAAGGAACAGAAAGTTAAATATATATATAGATGTAGACGCGTTGAAATGGAGATGAACCCTCCACTCTCAGTTGATGACGTCAGCAAGATATATCCAGTGAAAGCATCTCCTCCTATTAACCCCTCAAAATTGTACATAAAAATAAAAATACAAAATCTATGTCAAATACACACATCTTAATTTTTGTTATAAAAAGAATATTTTAAAAAAGTAGGCTTATGGCATGGCTGAGATTCAAACCCGGGTTGATAGAATATCAGTCTGGTTACTTGTCCATTTGGCCACAGATGACTGTGAGTTCCCGGTAGAAATTAACATTATAATAATTAATACATGTACTATAATCCAAATATGACAGGGGTTGTCAATAATATTGTTTTCTGTCCGTTATTTTTCGTTTTCTCTCACCAGTGATCCAAATTTTATCAGAATTGGGACATTGTGGAGTTCTAGAAAGCAAAACATCAAATTGCTTTCGGAAATGGGTATAAAAATCAATGCCAAAAACAAAATCGGGGATTGGGGGGCTTAAATACCCGATTGGGTATTATAGGCTACTATAGACACTTCCTGTTTTTAATAACTATTATTTTCTGATTTTTCATATAATAAGCTTATCATATACAGTCGAGTCCACTCAAACCGAACTCTGATAAACCGAATTTCTGATAAATCAAATAAAAACGAAACAATAGATTTTTTCCCCTCTTTGTGCCTATTAATATTAAATGCCTCTCGCATAAATCGAACCCATCGCCGTGTTTCCTTTAAGGAGGGGGGCGGGTCCTGAAATTTGGCTTTTGCTGAAAAAATGCGATTTTGTTTTTTTGTTTTCTCTTAAAAGGTCGGCCTTTTCTGCGTATAAAAATGGGATCAAAAAGTTGATATGTCCATTCTAACGTGTTTGACCAATGGTCATTCAACGTTAGGCCTAGTCTACTGTCGATCAGGATTTGGCTCCACCTGGCTGCTACATGCAGTCGCAGATCATCACTGTTTGATTATATGTAGGCAAAGAGTGCGTAAAACACTTGATTATGACCTCATCTAGCAAAATCATGAACTCCAGTGCC
>JBCEWB010812216.1:2513-16289 GCA_039654565.1 Peronia peronii
CATGACAGTGGGATCATCGCTCACACATAGTTTTGTTTATACAGGAAGGTGCAAAAATAGGTATACAGTTATGAGAAGAGAAAACACTTGCAATACCCACTGCATTTGTTACACAAACAGATTAATATTACATATGTAAAAGTATGATTAAAGTTATGAAAAATGTATTATTATGATTAAAATACATACCTCCTGTATAGTGAGGACATGTCTGAAAGCTCCATCATTTTTCAAGAGCTGCTTGATAGCGCACACGTGTACACAAATCAGCGTGGCCATGTGATCGACCTCGAAATACCTTATCAAGTAATGAATTTTATGCATTTGAGGGTTAACTCATCACTTTAACGGTAACAAAAGTCCAGTTCGGTCAATGACTCGCTTATCGTACCTAACCTTGTATTGGAGATCTTTTAACTAGTCCATTGCCAAGTTTTTGGGGATGGCAGAAGACGGAAACAAGTGGAGAAGAATTGTCAAGTCATCTATGGTGCCCCTACAGCCTCACAGCAGTTAAAGGTTTCAATCAGTCAGTTAGTCAGAAGTTGTTGAACGTTTTTAATGATATAAATATATATATATATGACTAAGATTTCATCTAAATCTAAACATGAGAAAGTACAACTATCAACTCCTAAAGATTTTCATTCTATCTATGAGAAAGGTGTCGTTACTTTTGTCGCAGAGGTTTTTCTTTGCTTTTGTATAATACCATTATTTTGATGTGATATATAACAGTATGTCTCCCAAGTTATTAAACCCGTCAGATTAGAAAAAGAACGACATTGGACTTGTGATGTTCTGGTAATATCACATAAAGGAACAGGATCAAATCACGATAATTTAAAAACATTCGTACAGACCCAAAGACAGAGTAGCGACAATTAATAATAATAGTTTAAAGACATTTGGTCTTGAGAATGACTTCTTTCAACAACCACTGTAATATATTTCTGGATTATAGATTATTCCAATTATCAGAAAGCCATGTAAAGAGCTGTGGAAGCTCCCCCCCCCCCTCCCCCCTTTCCCCCCTCCAGTCGTCTAACAATAGTTGAACTGTTTTTGTTAGTACATATTTTTCTGTGTATTTGTAGTTGTTATTGTATATTGATGGTTCCCCCACATAACAATGTGAGATCAATTATTGCCTTTCATTTTCCACAAATCATTCATTTTGGTTATGCAAGGAAGATTCGAATAGATGTAGAAATTGACTGAGATCTGAACGCGTAAGTGGCTCCTTTTTCTCTACAATCAACCCTCCATTGTACAATATCATTGCGTTATTATCTGTATGGCTGAAACCACAAAACAATATTATCGGAAAAAATACCAGCCCACTATTTGATCAATTTCTCTGCCAGTGCTATTATTAGATATGGAGATGCACGTGAAATTCATGTCAGTCAATAGGTATGCAAGGGATGTAACTACAAAATATACTGGCGTGTGTGGTTGGTTTCTCTCCGTATTGTTAAAATATAAATTAAATATTATTGGTAATGAAATTAAGCACTGTATTATAATGTACTATATATTACAATGTTGTATATTTGTTTTTGTTGTTGTTTCTTCATTTGTTCCAATTTGATATAAATCTCGTTATTCACAGCTTAAGATTATTTTTCGTTTTATTGCCAAGGTGTAACATGTGTATAGTACATATATAATGATTATAGAATGAAATTTGGATAGCAACTTTTGAAGTTTTGACAATTTTTATCATGACAGTGTTGGCGGCTTTGAATACTCTTGAAATGACTTGAGATTACCAATAGTTATTTAAGAGTACAAAATTCATACAGCTGGAAATCCTCTCACATTCATCCGATCATAGGAAGCTAGATATCAGACATTCCTACCCAAAAAGCAAGTGGAAAACTACATCAACTGATTGCTTCTCTTCCCTGCCCCTCTCGCCCCCCTCCTCCTTTCTAATCTAGCCTTCAGTAAGATTCCAGTCGAGAGGCAGAGGATTGTGGTCAGCATTGTCTGATATCCACTGACCATGAGAATGCAAGGGAAAACGTCTGAAATTGGGCATTCCTATCAAATATTCTGACTTATTTTCTGCAAACGACGATTCTCATATCACTTTCGTTTTCCAGTTCTTATTGATATATTCAGTAATTTGTTTAACTTCAAAATTTGCCCATTCATTTTATATTATTTGTTTATCAAGTCTTACTTTGTTTGTTTAATGGTATGCCTATTTATGACATATTTTTTCACAAATGCTGCTCTAAACAGTCTCTGTAGTTTTTTCATTTCATCTCAGTTGGTGTTGTATAGTAGCTATATTGTTGAGTTTATCGAAAACCTTCTCAGTGTTTAAATCAATAAATGTTATTATCCACATTGTTTCCATGGCTTGCTCAACTCCTTACTGTGTTTTCTGGTGATCAAAAGTAGGCTAAATCAGCATCAAATTCATCTGATATGGATAAAGTAAGTCAGACTGTATCAGTCTCTAGAAAGGATAGTCTCAAAATGCATACAGGTAAGTAGAGGTATTTAACCATCTTTCTATGGTGATCTTTGACTGCTGCCCCTGTGTGACACTCACACCTATATTTGATATGGGAATGATGATGAACTCATTGTAAAATTAAATCTTTCTTTCTCTCGCAGTCCCATATGTTGATTCATTCACACACTTACTGAGTCACTCACTTACTAAATCTGTTACCTCCTCCATACCAATGTATCACTCTCTCTGGTGATAAACAGATAAACAGACACTGAATTGACTGGCAGTGGTTTATTCTGATTTAAGCATTAATTTTCAGATAATACACATGCTGATCTAGAATACATGGAACGAAAGGTCTTGCAAAAAATTTTTTAAAAATTACATCTTTTCTTGTGGAAGAAAAAATATCATCACAAATGCTGGCTACAAGTCAAAATCACTTATATATGAATTATTGGAATCAAAATCGAAATTGTAAATTCTAAAATGAACAAAAAAATTATTCAGGTGCTACATAAAAAGATATTAACAAAAAATGTTTTTTAAAAAATGCACACACAAAATTGAAAATAAAAAAATAAACAAGAGCAAAACTGATAAAGTTTAAATTTACTTCAAAAAGTGAACGGAATACATTGTATAAATGATGTGTTAATTACAAATTATTTTAATTTATCACAAACTGGTGTGAGCACTGTGAGCAAATTATTTCATGGGAGAGGTCAGTAAGTAATGAGAAGACAGCAGTGTCACAGTATGGAAACACTTCAAAATGCTATAATGCCTGAGCAAAATATTTGATCCACCTTGCCTGTGAAATCCTGGCATAAGAGAGGCGAGTTATTGAGTTAAATGTGTTTGAAAATAAACTGTCCAAAACTTTCATTTATGACTAACACAATGGTTATTACATGTACATTTTGTGCCCAATTTTTAAAAAATATAAATGTAGAAGTTACTGAAAACAAAAGGGGACAGGTCAGGGAGGGAGTCTCTTTTGCCTTAATCTCTGAAATATCTTGCAAATGTTAGAAAGAGGATTTGTTAAACTCAGTCCAAATAACCTCTCTGCCTTAAAAATACAGCTTTTGATCCAGATAGCCAGAAAGATATAGCCAGAATCTATAGCCAGAAAGATATACATATATTACCTTAGACTTCATGGGCAGCTTGTCTTTGTTCCCAATCCAGTTTAACCAACAAACCTTTATACAATCAACAACGCTTAAGCTGAAATACTTGAGGGAAGTGAAAAAAGATCAAAACATCTGCAGTTCAACATAAGCATTAGGTTGGACTTCAACCTGTCTAATATGGACTTCGCAATGCCAGCATATTTTTCCTTGGCACTCCTTCATTTTTCTATCACTTGAATACTGGTGCTATATCATTAAATTTTTCCCTAGCCCACAGAGTTTTGTTTTTGGTGGCCTATCTTAGGTGTCCAAGTTTGACATTTTTTAAAGCAAATAAAAGTTTTTGTGATCAAATTACAAATATAATCTATGGGAGCTACATGATGGTATTTTGGTATCAAACGGCACCAGAACTCGATGTCCTGTTGATTCATGATCAGATTTTTGAAATATTGAATGTCATGCCACATGTTTTTGTATTGTAAATCTGCGTCCTCAGTCAAGGAATGAACTGAGGAAAACTCAGGCTGAGCGTGTGTAGCGGATTACAATTCATCATGTTACAAGCCTTCCACAATCTTCTTTTTCTATCTCTCACAGAAACACACCTGTCTATCTCTCTCCCAATGCAAGTAAAATGCTTGAGTCCAACGATGGAATTAGCGTGTCAAATGTGTAGTCTCTTTGTAATATTGTTAGTTCGTCAGATGTTTTAATTACAATGCTTAAAACAAAAAGTCAAAACACCTGTTATTATTTCTATGTAGCACTGAATGACTGGGAGTAAAAGTTCAAATCAACAGATGCATTGTGTTGAAATCAACACAGTCATTTTATTTCATAAAATATAATTTACTGCCATGTTTATCCCAAAGAAAGTAGAAACTTAACTGAAAATCAAAAATGGATTCAACTCCAGTGTAGCTGACTGTGTTACCGAAGAAAAAAGGAAACATTCAACATTTTCTTTCTAATCTTTCAATACTAACCAAATGAAGCGGATTAACTTTTCAAGAACTACCTCTCAAAACAAGAATTGCTCAAAACACATATTTAAAGAAAAAAAATTCAGTAAAAAAAATTACTGAAATAAAACAGGAACATATTCAGCGTAAGAAAACTATATTTCACTAACTTATAATAGAACCATTAAATCTATACTATATGCTGAAAACACAAAGAACAGAATTGTTTCACAGGTAAACACAGTCATATGCCACTGATGAAATAACCAGCACTGTACAATAGACCTTACTTTTAAATTGCAAAGACATATACCTGAGGTTAAAACTGCATCACAATTAATTTATTGTCACCCTAGAAACAATACAGGAAGGCATGCTTGAACTACATTATCAAATCTTAGTGTGAAACACCAATATGCTTTTTTTTTAACAATTAATTATAAAATTGTACATGTGTATCTGACACCAAGAGTACATGAACACAGGAATGACAGGAAATTATGTCACTTTTTATAAAGTAATCTCATATTCAAGATGAAATATACATATAAAAGCCAAAATATGCATGCCAGTTAGTGGGTTATTGTCACAAGGCAAAATGACAAAAAAATTTAAAAAATAATATTCCTGTCAATTAACATCTATTTTCCACATTCATTTAATAAATAACAATAATAATAATAATAATAAGATTATAAAAAAAGAGAGAACAAATACATAATCCGGTGATCATGGTATTCACCTTGATGATATCATTTTTGATTTGACTCAAAGTACCTGTCATGATGATACTCAAAGTATAATGAAAAGATCTTCAAAATCCTATGAAAACTGGCTTTTACTCTTAGAAATAAATGCAAATATGTAGTCTTTTTGGTTACATTTGGTTGTGGTTTGAATTCCAAGAAAGAAAGTAAAATTGATAGAAGGCATTTCTCTCAATACTTTTACAGACAAATATGGAAATAAAAACTGAAAAAAATAAACCCATACTCACTGAGAAACACATAAATATCCAGTCCAGAAACATGGGAGCTACCCAAGATGAGTGACAAATCAAGCCCAGCTAGCTCAAAGGCCTGAGGAAGAGGTTCTTCAGTGATATCTCACTTGTCATCTGTTCTAACAGTGACCAAATGTGTGGCCACATAGTACTCATTGAATAGGAATTCTTAGCCACCAGCCTAGTTACTCCCTTTGCCAGACTCAGAGCTACTGGTTACTTCCCTTTGCCAGAGCTAATGACAGTTGATTATTTCCCTTTTGCACATCCAGGCGCTGTTGGTTACTCCCTTTGCCACATCCAGGTTCTCATAATTTAGCATTGTAAAGAACAAAAAAGGAAAACACTCAAAAATTCAATCACAGAAAATTCAGGCAAAATTATTATGATGAGAACAAAAAACAAAAATTTTTAAGCCAAAAGGGCAGATGTGATTTTTTTTCCTTAATACATTTGTTAAAACAACCCTTGTATCTTGCACTGGGAAGTCATTAGGCCAGTGAAAAACAATCCCTATTAGCTACAACCAAATCCACAGCCCTCTGGATAGTGCAAGACTCATTCTGAGGGGAAATTATTGTGCCAGTCAGGGTGTCCCTGCCTGTTTCTGGAAGTTATTTTGACCCATGGTTGACAGCATCAGAGATGAACCACCATCAGTACCATCTATTGTAAAATAAAAAGGTTAAATCTAGAGGATGCAAAGGAAGGGGGGGCGGGGGAGGCAGTGAATCTGTACAAAGGTCGGGCAAAGATTACATTGCTCATTACAGGAGATATACATAGGTTGTGTCGTGATAATAAGGCATTATAGAATTAGATAAAGTGTATTAGATAAATGGGACAATACTATGGCAAGTTGTAATACAATAATTAAGGAAAAAGAATTTTCTGTCCCTAAAAACTCAAAGTACTTAAAAGGCTAAATTATCGTAAGTCCCATCGAAGTCAAAATATTATGAACAAAGTGTAGACAGAAGAAAAGCAAGACTGGAGATCTTTTCAGAAAATAGATTTCTACTCTTATCCAAAGTTTATTCTATTGCCTTTGTTCCCCACAAAGCTCCTAAATTGCATTTCTGGCAGTGCAACTTGACATCCATCTAAAAGTCATTGTTACTCAGACTCCAACTTGTCTACAAGTCTTTCTGGACTAGATTTTTAAGATCACACATTTTCTCTTATCCAAATTCATATCCCATTCTGGGCTAATTTCAACTGCCGTCTGAGAGCAATCTATCCCAATGGAGAGTTCATGATGAAATAGAAGAAATGAAATGTATACTAAAAGAAAGAAAGAAACAGAGACAGAAAGAAAGAAAGAAAAAAGAAAGAAAGAAAGAAACATAAACACATAAGTTCTCTTTTTTTTTTCAAAATGGAAATGGATTTAAAAAATTGTTTCAAAAATAAAATACGTGGGATATTTGTTCAATTATATAGAAAAGAAACCATGTATAGGACAAATCTCCATTAAAAGATCGTACTTTCTATTGCTGCTACTGCCAGACAAAAAGCAGTGCAATCTGCAAAAAAACTATATGGACAGTTGTAAACAAAATAAAATTACACTGAATAAACAATTTCACTGTATCATGGCACAAATCTTCAATTTCAAGCAAGTGAATTTAAAAAAAAAAAAAAGAAATTAATATGAACTGTTAAACCAAAAAGGTTAATCTCATTATTCTTACACAGAAAATAATATTCACATTCCTCCCGACAGTCTGAAGTATTACTCCTCACAAATATGATGGTTCACTGACAAACAATATTCCCTCTGCTCTCAAATATGAAAACTGGGAAGCAACACAATGAATTGAGGCGCTGGTCAATTTCTGAGCATACTGAGTTATTGGTATCACATTAAAGATTATTCATTTTCCCTTTCTGTCAGTGAAAAAAATCTTTGTTCTACCTGGAACAGAAGTCGAGATGTTGGCAAGTAAAGCTGATACGGGTGACCTGCTCCTACAGCTGAATTCAGTAAAAAAAATAAAAAAGAAAGGAGCGATTAGTTTTGTTATATATTCTTATAAATCCTCATTCAGGTCATGTCACTTGATCACAGTTTTTGAGGTTTTATCAATATATTTCAGTAAATTTTGATTTTGAAATACACTTTGTAAATAAACATAGATGGTTTCTGTACAAATTACAAAAATTGTTAAAAATTCACTCACTCATGAAAAAAATGTTTCTCCGGTCATCTCAGTTTAACAAGCGCTTGGTTTCATTGTGTCATGACTTAATTGTATTTCACATAAACAAAAAAGTTCCAGAAAAATGTTTACAAAAACATGCCACGAACATCATTAGAAGCAATATCAAATTTAATTATTGCCTCTTGTATAGCATGAATTTGTTGTTGTATAACACAGGGTTTGTGATCAGGTTTGTAAGTATAAGACAAAGGAATTGATGTTACATTATTGGTGATCAATCATATGAGCGTATCAGCCTATTCAGGATCATTCACTGTCAAATACTGGGACCTGATACAAATAGTAAATCCATTTTGTATTCATCTTTTTTCTGGCAAGAGTTTGTTGTACAGACTTGATTCTCTCCTATGCAAATCCCTGAACACTTCATGGGCAAGAAGTGCTTGAATGTAAGAAAATGTATTTTTAGTCAACATGCCAATCACATTCTCAAAGGACAAAATATGTTCCTTTTACTTGACATCGACTTTTGTCTTTTGTTAATTTAATAAATTATAATAATTCCTTGTTTGCTACATATTCTTTATATTAAAAAAAAATATATACACATAATGAACGTACAAAACAAATAAACCTTAAATGCAATAAACAGATAGATCAAAGATCCCAGTGGAAATTAATTAAAAATAGACGAGAGCATAGCAGGCAAAGACTGCTACCATTTCTGCACAATTATTGCAAAATACTTAGTATTCTATTAAAAAATACATTTTAAACAAAAATATTGTAAACAGTTACCATCAATCTGCATATAAGTAACTATAATTTTAATAAATGTGCTTTAAATATCTTCTGAAGTGGCTGAATTTTTTATGTAAAGTGGCATTAAATATCGTTGGGATTATAAGCAAACTTTCTGTTGATGCCCTTAGGACTGAAATAGTTAATCTGATTTCTCACTGGCAATGATGCAATTGTTGGCAGCATGATGAAATCATCTATGTGCCAAAATAGGACATTTATTTCAGCAGCAAATTTCATTAAAGCTAAACATTTTTAAAATCCTTCTTCAGGCAATTGAATGGAGAGAAAAAAATCATATAAGTCTGGATTTAGGTCCAAATTTGTTTTTCATTTATCATTTCACTCCAGGTTCAAGTCAAAATCTGTTACAGTTTTCCTCTTTTTTTTTCTGCTCTGTGTTCCATCAACATAATAAGCTTTGCTTCCCTGCACAAATAGATGTAAGCAGAATCAACAGGTGAACACAACCAATAAATACTCCACGCAGGGTTTCATTGGAAAGGAGCCAGTAAGTTTTAATTCTATATGATTATACAGCAACAACAACAACAAAAAATCATATAAATTTGCAAAGATGTTGAAAGAAAAGTTTTCAATTGACAAAGAACTGCTCAGTATGGCATTAGAGGATATGGGCACATGAGTAAACTGGCACAGGATGTGGTTTAGCCATTGAACTTGGTATACAATTGATGCAAAGAATTAATGACTACAGCACCTGCTGATTATTTTGATTAAATGACTTTTGCTGTTTATATATCATAACTATTAGATCACAAGATCATAACTATTAATTAGAGAGAACCTTAATTTTAGGGAAAAAAAGGCAACATATACCAAAGAAAAGCCAAATGCATTAAGGCACAAGGTAGAAAATAAAAATAAAAAGGGAGAAAGATATAACAAAATAAAACAAAAATCAAAATAATGGAAGAGAGCTAGAAAGCATATGAATGATTCAAGAATGAATATTTTTCAAGTAATATATCCTTAGTTCAAAAAACATAGTTCTTCCCAATTCAGTGTAAAATTTTATACCTAGCCATGGGAAAAGCATAGCTCCATTACCCCGTTGAACCCTAAAACCCGGTACCCGGGCAGATTTTCCAGTGTCAAATACCCCACAGGCCGGTAGACCAGGCTGACACACTTACTCCAGTCCTATGCGTCCACTCCAGTTAAAAATACATGTAGATCTAACAGGTCGCGTTGAGGCAGGGACATTTATGACTACGGTGATTACAAATGTCTGCACCCATGATCATGTTTGAGGCTTGTGTTTACAAAAGATATTCAACATGAAATGAGAAATCTACATTCTCGGCCCAGGAGGCCAGGGACAGGTGTTTTTCAGGCACTGGTGAGCAGGGTTCAAAGGGTTAAAAAGTAAACAAAAAATAAACATTTACAGAACTATACTTGAATTATCCCGATAATCCTCTTCACGTGCATTTAAAATGACTAATTTGACATTGTTTAATATCAGTAAAAAGAAACAGCACATCTGAGGAAAAGTGATGAATATGAAAAATAGAAATTTTTTAATGGATTCTGCAAACACAATACCCATCTGAGTAAGAAATGCATTCTATTAAATGCTTATTCTAATTCCCTTTGATTACAACTGTAATTTTGCAATTAACTCACAGTCATGCCTCTGATATTCTGATTTTCGTCTCACTTATGGATAAGAACAGCTCAACAGTGTGATGAGGCTGCACAGTCTTCTTTTCCCCAACACAAGGATCTCCTTAGGCTAATCATGCAAAACATGAAGGAATACAAATCATCATGCGCTGTTTTACAACATGGCCTCAGTCAGACCTAAGCCAAAATGCCACTGGTGTCTCATTGCACTCCTAAGCAAGAGCGCTGTCAGATACTGTCTTTAACAAAAAAAAGAAGTATGCCAATGAAATTATATCTTAATTCAGTATTTCGACATTGGTCATATGACCAAGCGATCATTGCTCACACATGGGTTTGTTTATGATGTGGGTATGTCTCAACCCTGTCTGACATGTGCAGAGCATGTACACAACTCAGCATGTGACTAACAACCCCTTGGTCACATGACAGATCTCTCACTATGTGATTTAAGAGCATCATAATGGTAAGACTAATCAATGATTTGTGCCATAAATCATTTTCAACATAATTTTATCAACGTCTTGATAGTGCTGAAGACTATGCTAATACTGACTGTGAGCTATGATACACTATGAGTTTATGACCGACTGAGTGAGAGAAAACGACTTACAATATTCTTTAAAAATTTATTTTTTTTATACATGACATAGAAAATCAAATGAAGTGAGGCAAAACAAACATAACCTCATAGTTCATGACATTTATGTGTCACTGCCAGTATTACAAAAGAGAAAACAAACAAAAAACAGAAAACAAACAAACAAATTTAAAATTCCATGAAATTTATAACAATCAAAATCAAATCAACAGACATAAACAAACAAACAATTTCACATTTGATGACATTTGTGTCAATGCCAGTGTTAAGAAGAAAAGAACATAACAACACACAAGAAAGCTTGAAAAGCCCATGAATTCCATGAAATGTATATTTCCCCAAGATGAATCCATGACAAGAAAGTACTCAGCATTACTGCAACCGAAGCAGTTGGCATTTTTGCACTTTCCTGTAGTAGGATTTAGGTCCGCAGCCAACAATGTCATTGATCTCTTATTGACTAAAAGACACTGTGCTTTCCCATTGACTAGACACTTTTCCCATCTCATTTCTGCAAAATGCCCAAAACTTACATATGGAAAGAGCTGCCCATGAACTGACAAAGATGGATGAATGAAATCTCCACACAGCAAGAGACTTGGCTGTACAATAGCTGAAATTGCATTATGAACAAAAGCACACTCCAGGTATATCAAAAATCAATTAATCCTGGTAACACTCCTTAATAACGGTTCATATTGTGTGGATATTGTTCACAATGCCATATATACTACAATGTCAACAAAGGAGTCAGGTGTCTATCATGTGGCAACTCATGTTTAATTATCAAGCACTCTGAGATTGAGAATGAGTCCACTAATGCATATGCTTACAGGTGCATGATACAAAACTATCATTTTTGACAACTATCACTTAAAAAAGCGAAGTGAAAACTATCCCTCATTAAAAAATGTTTTTAAAAACGATTTACTTTAGCTATAGTTGAGGAAAAGGCACAACTTGTCATTTTCTATTTGCCAGCAGTTTAGTTTTATTTTTTTTAAACAACAATTCAGCTGGAGAATAAACAGAGACACCAGATACGTTAAAAAAAATGCTACATGTCTTGAACAAAACAAACTCTAATTAAAAAGTTAATTTTAAATAGTTATCCAGTACTCACCAAAGAAGTAAATTTTTAACTTTTTATGCAAGCAGAAAACAAAGAAATAAAAAACATGAGAAAACAAGTACAAAAAAATCACAAGAAATTGACAAAAAGATATAAATTGATGGTAACTCCATCATGCAAAAAATGAATTTTTGTTGTCACAGGTATTGCTTCACCATTTTTTTGTTTTTCGGTTTTTTTTTGGTTTTTTTTTTGTTTGCTTAACCAACAATGACTAGGCTGCCAAATCTGTATACATAATAAATATATCTTTATTAAACCAGCCAAACTAAAAATAATTTTATTTTGCTTGAGAACACTTTTGCCTGTAATACTAAAAGAAAATGATCATACATTCAAGACATTGTCAAAACAAACTGAGGTACTCAAAAACTTTCAACTCCCAGAGTTTATTTTGCAATTTCTGAGGGACACTGTAATCTGCTTCCATTACTTAAAAAAGACAAAAAGTATCAAAGATGAGGATAGAAAATACAGAACAGTTATCACTTTTTTAGTCAATAACTGGGAGAGATGAAGCTCATTTGTGTCTATCATATTACATATTCAATCTCTGTGTTTGTCTCATTAACTAGGTCCTCAAAAGGTCTATTGGCCAATATAAAAATAATTACTTTATTGCATGTCATTTTGCTAATAATGCACAAATTACAAAATCACATAGAAACAACGACAAAAAAAAAAGAAAAAGAAAAGAAGAAGAATTTAAAAATCACAGAGAAACAACAAAAAAAAGAAAAAAAAAAAAGAAAATAAGAAGAAATTAAAAATTGATGTATTTTAGAAAAGGATGCATCATAACTTAAAATGCTCAGCACGTTAGGTAGTGCTACAATGTTGTCACAATTTTTTTCTGAATTACTGAATTACAGTTGTTATTTATGCACTACTTAACAGAAAGATTTTAAAAAAAAAAAAGCATTGTCATCTTGTATGACCTGCAATTTGTTAAAAGAAAAAAAAAAAAGATATAAAAAAAACGTATCATAATCTATCTTTTTTTCAAAGACACTTATCCCTGTTCTGTTGATGAATCAAGTCATTATGTAATATATTAGTGCATCCACCTTTGCAAAAAAAAAAAAAAAAAAAATTTAATGATTTCATCTACAGGACAAAGAAACTTTTGGTATTATTCAGCTGTGAACAAAATTAAATTCTGCTTACTGTATGATAATTGAATTGTACCTTGCTGCAAAATCTACATCTTTGATGCATACAAAGAACACATTATTTTAAACAGTCAAATTCTTAGTTGTTGACTATAACAGTTCAGAAAATATATTCTGTTTACCACAGTAATAACTGAAGCATCACCTTTTCCAAATTCTACATTTCTGCCCCAAGAATATATCATAATATATAATTATTTTATTAATCCAGTTCTCGGTTGCTGATCGGCACAGTTCAGTAGCTGCCTACTGCGTTGGTTGTTTCAATGTCCTCACTGGCTGGATGTTCCACAGTGTACTTGAGCATCACCTCAGCCTTGTCCATGCCTTTGACATCAAAATCCCACTCCACATGGTTGTTCTTCGTCAGTTTGACACCTTCAGTCTTCTCGGGGTGTTTGGTGTCAATGTATGGAGAAATCAGATTTACCTGACAAAGGGAAAAAGGCCAGAGAAATGCAATGGATTCCCATACATGTCAGGTAAGCACTATTTAACAATGAGAGGCTCGAGATAACCACCTCCTGGTGGTTGAAAGATGTATTTAGACCGTAAACGTAACAATGAAAGCACAACAGAATTCTCACCAAAGCATCCCACTTAAGGGGGCGCTCGGGTGAGGTTTTCACCAATAAAGGGTTAAATTATCGATTTTGGGATTTCAATGAATTTGCA